>JAXGGA010003050.1:0-109759 GCA_038373865.1 Uloborus plumipes | reverse complement strand
CAAAATTTTCAGAAAAAGAAAAAGAGTTACATCTTTAAAATAAACTTTAAATGTTTCAATTATCTTATAAAGTACGCTGTTTTTAACTTATGATATGCACTATTTAGCAAAGGAAGGCTATAAAAAACGTTTGTTTATTACTTGATTATTAAATATTATTAAATATCATTCACTATTTAAAATAAATGTTGTTTTTACAGAATAATACAGTTACTTTTGTAGTAATTTTTTAGTAATAAACTGTAAAATTGCTAGTTTTAAAGTTTATTACTGTGCTTTTTAGAGTTTTAAACTGGAACCTTTGCTGCTAGTATTATACTGTTGTTTTTAAAGTATAATACAATTAATTTTATACTAATAAACTGTACAATTGATAATCTTAAGGTGAGAAAACATAAAATTGCTAGTTTTACAGTAATAAATTGTAAGAAAGCTAAAGTTTACAGTTTATTACAGGGGTGGCCAACCTTTTTAGGGAGAGTGCCACTATCTAGAGAGAAAAAACTCAACGTGCCACATTGTATTTTTCCAACAATTTGATTCTTTTTAAAGTTAAAAATAGATTTTATGCTGACTGATAATGTAATTCTTACTCAAATGAAACATTTTTTCTCGTAAATCTGAGTAATTTAAATCTAAATGATAATAAAGATAAAACAAGTCCGAACTTAAGAGCTATCGTTAGTAAACATTTTTATAGATTCTGTCAGTTGGCTGATGCTTAAAATAGAAATAAATAACATCAAACATTCTATTCTAAAAATTAAACAGTCTGTACTTATTGTGGTTTATAAGTCTGCATCTTTTCTACCAAGTCTTTAATTTTAGGTTTAGTTCTTGAGAACTCTAATAAATTTAACTGTTTTAAGTGCAATCAATTAATATTCAACGGTATTTCGATTTTTCTGCATTCATAACAAAAAATATTTGCTTAGGAGCGTATTTTTAGCGAAATCTACAACAGCATCAGACGGCTAAAATGTGTAAATGTGAAAAAAAAATTATTTGTTACAACTTTCCAAATTTCTATACAACGTGGGTGACTTCCTGTTGAAATAAGCTCTTATACTTGATTACCAATGCAAAAGGTCAGTAATTCCGATTTGGATTTCAGAAGAGTAACAAGTATTGTCTTGCAGAGAAATAAACAAAGAATTTCAAAATATCAGCATTTTTTTAGGATCCTGAAAATCATCAAACCTAACACTGAATGAATACTTAAAATTGGTTTAAAATTTTCTCCATATACCATTGGAAAATTATTAAATTTCGGTTGATACTTTCAGTATTAACTTTTAATGTTTTATTCTTTTTTCTCCAAAGTAGAGAGAAAGAAACTGAAGTTTCCTCATAAAAGAATATAGACGGCCTCTACTGGTTTAGGAAACCTTTTTTTTTTCTGTACAATCTTAAATTTAAATTACTTAAACGCAGGATATTAAGAGATGGCGTTGCTAAATTAGTTCGCTATTCTCCATTTCTAAGTAGCAAGTCCTCATTGCTTTCCTTCCAGATATTTTGAAAACGCTCCCTTAAAAGTCTAAAATCTTATGACTATTTTGCCTTTTGATAGCTATTGCACATTTTAATGAAGGAGTAACTTGCCATACTCTCCTCTTTATCCTGGGAAAAGTTGACAAAACATTCGGAGATCTAATTCATAGTTTGTTAATACAGTTAACTTTGCAGGGTCACCAACAGAGAAAAAGTCTCATTCCTTGGCAAGGAAATTGTGATACACTGTTAAAAAAATGTCCTGAAAATAATGAAAAAATATACGGCAGCTGAGTTGCCGGAGTGTTTCCGTTTCGTTAATTATATTTCCGTGATTTTGAGAAATGTCAGTTCATCATTTTTCCGTTCCTCATTTTTTCGTTTCTTAATTCTCCCGTTCTTCATTTTCTCGCTTCCCCGCTATACGTTATAGGCTTATACCTAGACGCTTACACTTATATATACATACATACACACACAAATAAATATATATATATATATATATATATATATACACATATATATATATATTATATATATAAATACACTGAAGTGACAAAAGTCATGGGATACCTCTTAATATCGTGTCGGCCCTCCTTTTGCCCGGCGAAGTGCAACAACTCGACGTGGAATGGACTCAACAAGTCGTTGGAAGTCTTCTGCAGGAATATTGAGCCATGCTGTCTCGATAGACGTCCATAATTGTGAAAGCGTTGATGGGGCAGGATTTTGGGCACGAACAGACCTCTCGATGGTGTCCCATAAATGCTCAATGGGATTCATGTCGGGCGATCTAGGTGGCCAAATCATTCGTTGGAATTGTCCAGAATTTTCTTCAAACCAATTGCGAACAGTTGTGGCCCGGTGACATGGCGCATTGTCATCCATAAAAATCCCATCGTTGTTTGGGTACATGAAGTCCATGAATGGCTGCAAGTGATCTCCAAGTAGCTGCACATAAGCATTTCCAGTCAATGTTCGGTCCAGTCGCACTAGAGGACCAAGTCCATGCCATGAAAAAACAGCCCACACCATTACGGAGCCACCACCAGCTTGAACAGTGCCTTGCTGACAGTTTGGGTCCATGGCTTCGTGGGGTCTGCGCCACACTCGAACCCTACCATCGGCTCTTACCAGCTGAAATCGTGACTCATCGGACCAGGCCACGGTTTTCCATTCATCTAGGGACCAACCGATATGCTCACGTGCCCACGAGAGTCGCTGCAAGCGATGTCGTTCTGTCAGTAAAGGCACTCGAGTCGGTCTTCTGCTGGAATAGCCCAAGAAATCCAAATTTCTCCGCACAGTTCTAGCAGACACGTCCATTGTACGTCCCACATTGATTTCTACGGTGATTTGACGCAGTGTTGCTTGTCTGTTAGAATTTACGACTCTTTGCAGACGTCGCCGGTCTCGATCTTTAAGTGCAGGCGGTCGACCACTGCGCTGTCCATGGTGGGATGTTATGCCTGAAATTTCATACTCTCGGCACACTCTTGACACAGTGGATCTGGGAATGTTGAATTCTCTAACGATTTCCGAAATGGCATGACCCATGCGTCTAGCTCCAACTAACATTCCGCGTTCAAAGTCTGTTAATTCACGTCGTGCGGTCATCATCACGTTAAAACCTCTTCACATGAATAACTGGAACAGAAATGAAAGCTCTGTAAAAGCACTGCGCATTTACTGTTTAGCACATGCCACGTTCTATTGCGATGCTACTTGCCATCTGTAAAATATTGACATATTATATATCCATGACTTTTGTCACTTCAGTGTATATATTATATATATAAATATATACAATTCAAACTCTCAAATATCTTGCCTTTAAAAAAATACTTTAGCAATACAAGAATTGGTTTTTTTTTTTCATTAAAAATTTTAGTTCATTAAAATAACATGATTTTTTTTTTTTGTAAAGATTACATCAATTCTCGCATAAAATACTCAAATATTTTGAAGGTGGAATGATCAATGCATAGTATTTCTGAGCGCACAACTTCAAAACATTAAGAAGTATTAACAAGGTGCATTTTTTTTAATATTTTCTCTTAAGTTTGAATACAAATTAAGTTCTTCCGAAAGTTTTTTTTTTCTTTTTTTCTGAATTTGAAACATTCGTGGTTCCTTTAAAAAAAATCCTGTATTTTCACTGATTTCCTCTATTTTCATACATTTACGTTATGGTATTCATAGTGATCAACACTTTAAGAAATGGACTCTGAAAATTGACGATATTTTTTGTTTTTAATGAAATCGCTTCCAAAGAATAATCTTTAAACTGGTTTAAAAAAACTAAAAAATACGCTTTTAGATGCACTTATAATACATCAACATGTAATATATACTTCAGCTTTTAGTGTTAACAGTATTAAACATATTACTTTTAATATTTTCAAGGAACGTGAATTGATCTTTCATTTAGAGTTACATACATGCATACAAACAAACCGACATGTGAAACTAATAAAAGCGTATTAAAAAAGCTTAGTTTTGAGACTAAGTTTTTTAATCGTTGGGGAAAATTACAAAAATCATTTTACTAACCCTCAGCACTCATAGTTGGTTTATATATGTAACTCTTAAATGTCTATCAGTTCACATCATGAAATAACAAACTATTAAGTCTAGACTCAAATTAAATTAAAAATAATAATAACAAAAATAAAAACCATGATAAAAATTGATGGGGCAAGAGCCTTACCTCTTCCTGGACGAAAATCTTCTCTCTAATAGACGACTTACAAAAAAAACAACAAAAGGGGGTATGGATTTTAAAATATACTCACACACCCCTTTGTTGCCCATTTTGCGTGAATGCATTGCGATGAATTATGGACTGATAAACTAAATCTTCTTTAAAATGTCGGACAAGGGAAACTCGGCGGATGCGTCTTGTATCCAACGCGGCATATAGAATCCTTTCAGGAATAGAATGACTTCCAGGAGCGTGAAAAGATCATTTTTTCACAAGTCTTCTAACGGCACAAAATAATTGGGGGAAAGCTATAAATCCAGCTTAAGTTTTCCAATCCTTGCAATCTCAAATTTTGAAGCAAAATGGCTTCACAACACTATCGGTTTCTCACTACATTCGAACGATATATGTTTTGGCAAGCGTCCAAGTTTCCAAGTTCCTGACGCGGGGAAAAATGAACGGTAATTCACGGAATATGTCTGTTCCTTTAAGGAAAAGATACGTTTTGAAGCGAAAACAGAAATTTTCTGTTAAAATCAGAAAAAAAACTTCCTGAAAATTCAGGTTTTTTTTAACAGTGTAGATAATTCGATGACACTTTTGAGGTTTTTTTCCCAAATTAAATTCAAGTAATGTAACAAAAACAATTTAAGGGTCTTCATTTGTGCAACCATGCCAAATTTTGTCCAATCTAGTTTCTTAATTTTCGTAGCAGAGTTAACTTTTTTTTTCAATTTCATCACCCGTAGCTGAAACTATTGCAGATTAAGAATCCATTCAGCAGCATCGAAAGTTTCATTCGTGTCAAGCACAAATATGCTTTACAAAGCATTCTGTAGCGGCACAGCTTCCGTTGGATGTCCGAAGCTAACGCTAAGTACTTGCAATATTGTAGTTCAGACATTTTTTAAGCCAGCCTCTTGACACTTAATTGTCACAATATTATGACATTTATCAGTTTAAGGGTTTTAGTTTTTATCAATATTTTTAAGATCGACATTTTTTCCTCAATTTTGGATTTTTTTTCAAAAAGTTTTCGCGTGCCACTGTTACTGGTCTGTCGTGCCACATTGTGGCACGCGTGCCGCGGGTTGGCCACCACTGGTTTATTACCTTGCTTTTACAGTTTTTAACTGAAACCTCTGCTTTCAGTATCATACTGTAAAAACAACAAATTATTCTTTACAGTGTTGAAACATAATCATTAAATATTTTACTCTCAAACGTAAACATAGATTAAAGATTTTCGTCTAAAAATCCTTCAGAAAGAGACTAACTATGATTCCCAAAATGTTAAGAAACTGTCTTCACGGAGATAGAAGCTTTCCTTATCGGGGCTTCAAAAATCATTAAATTAAATTAAGATTTTAGCGAGCATCGATACGTACCTGGGAAGTTCCGAAACCCTCGCTGTTTATTTGGCTAATTACGATGCCGTTCAGAGACTAAATTAAGCCCCATTTCCTAAACGGCAGTTCATGATGCGACAAAATCGATACGCTATCACGGGGAGAGGGCGAGGCCGTTGTGCCGGGTTTTGGCTTCAGATGATCGTGAGGGAGGAAATAATTCATAAAAAGATGAGACTTAGACAAAATCAGGCTTCAACAAGCAGCATGCATAATTTTGTGGACTTTGTATTAAATATTAGGTTGGTGCGTATGAAATGTCGGATTCTCTTTACATGCGACGTTTGTCTCCCTGTTTTCGTTATACTTTTATCTTTGGCATAACCTCATTCATAGTCGTATTGTCCATTGCCAGAGACTCATTTCAGCAAAATAGGTTTTCTCGAAGGTCTTCCCTTTTGTTATTTCTTTTGAGTTTATTGCCGATATGAATCGCATACATCGCACAAAACAATTGCGAAACTGAACGAACTGGAATATGAAGTTTTGCAGCATCCACCATATTCACCGGATCTCTCGCCGACCGATTTTCATTTTTTCAAGCATGTAGAGCTGTTTTTAAGGGGCAAACACTATGAAAATGAAGACAGTCTAAAAAACTCGATATCAGATTTTATTAATTCTAAAGACCAAAATTTTTTTAAGACAGAAATCTACGCTTTAAAATCTCGTTGGGAGAAGTGTATTGAAGCGAATGGAGCATACTTTGATTGAATAAACAGCTTTTGAAGAAAGATATGCAGTTTTATACAATCACTTAAGAATCCGACATTTCATACGCACCAACCTAATACTTTTATCAAAATCAGTCTTTAACCCATTTATGCCCAAGTTTTTTTAAACAATTTTTTTCAATTTCTATCTGCTTAAAACTCTTACTTGGAATAGTTTGCACACATTTGAGGCTTAAAATAGTTCGCCGTTGCCAGATTTATTAAGTTATTCAACGTCCTGTTTATGGGATATTTTGCAGATATGTGAGCAAAATATGACCTTTCTTGACTTTACTTTTGCAAAGTATTACAGAAGGCATCTTTGATCAATTTTAAGCAAATCATCTTAAAATAGTTTAATTTTATGAAAAATAAGTTCGCAAAAAAAACTTACTTTCTGTGGCTACCCATGCTGGAACGTTGCTTGACTGATTCGTCTGAAAATTACTGTCAATAAATAAACTCTGATATCCAACTAGTTGCTCTATGCTGTTTTTCAAGAAGAAGGGCTATTTAACTTGTGAAAAACAGTTTTAGTAAAATGATATAGCCATTACAGGTTTTTGTATGCAGAAACTAACAAGCGTCCCGATTTTAGGCTACTGGGCATAAATGGGTTTAAAAAAAGCAAATATTGTTTTATTTTCTTCTTTTTTTTTAATCCTACCATTGCCAGCTTAGCTGGCCCAAGACAACAACAACCAGAATGCCAGATTTGCGGCAACGGTACCATGAACGCCGAACATCTAAAGGCTTGCTCTTGGAGCAATATTAGTAAATGGGGGAAGTAAGCCCACTCATTGGCATAACAAAGCTCACGTGGTTCAACATTGGCCAATGAGCGACGCGTTTTGCGCAAAACAAGAGAAAGAAATCCGATTTCTTCCAATACTTTACTTTAGCATATGTCACGTGACTTGAGATCTGTGTTTCCAGAATTGAAGACTACGGCTTTATTCTTTCTCAATGAGCTTGTTCTGCTCTGGACCACAGTAGAAACTATCGAAACAGTCTTTCCAAGTAGGAGGCGTCGGATTCATAACCGGAGGGTCCCGGGTTCGATCCTAGCCGATCAAAGATCCCCCGTCGTTACTAATGATGGCAGTCCTCCAAGTGAAGCGATACCAAACAGACTTGGGATTTGCTCGGCCCTTGGTCTGGACCAAAAGAACGGAGCCCCGTTCACTGTTCAGGGCCCCATCCCGGTTAAAGAACGAGTTGTGGTAGGCACGGGGGACCTTGGAGAATGACGTGAAGTGAAGGGTGAGTGTTGGCTAAATAAGAAGAGTTGAGTGAATGGTAATAAAACATAAACTAGTAATTTGAAAGTATCCATTGTCCACTGAATAAATATCTGAACATTTACGCTGACTAAGGAGAGAGAGAGTTTAAAATAGCTAAAAATGATACTGTCAGAATTGGATCCTAAGGTTAAAATCAATTTAAATGAAACATGTTGTATATTGACTAAGAAAAAGGCAATACTAGTGAAATTTAGAATTTGAAAGAGAATTTCTAGGGTAAAGTTAAAAAAGATTTAAACCAGGGATTACAAAAAAATTAAATCAAATTGAATTAAACCAATTTGTTCAAATCCCTAACACCCTGTTTACAAGTACAGAATATTCCACTTCCTGACATTCAAATTGTTTAAAACAAAACTGAAAATGCGTCTTTGAGCAGACAAAAACAAGAAAACTGGCTAATTTCCATGACTTTAACGATCCAAACTCCACAGAAAACGTTGAATATCTTCAATTACAAACACAAGCAGACCAGGTAAAGTAACAGAGAATTTTTTCTCGATAATGTTTTAACTATTGTATCCCTAATGCGTGTTTTATGTCAGTGAATGGAAGAAGCGAAAGTCACAGTACAATGGTGACTGCTGGGAGAAGAAGTTCCTTACAATGGGAGGAAGAATCAAAAGATAAGTTTTTCTTCTAAGGCTGAATGGGAAGAATTTTAGAAACAATAAACCAGTTTCCTTTCGAAGAGGGAACTATTCAATGTATAAGACGGCAGCGTCTTTCACTTTGTAGTCGAGCATATTTCTTTTTTGTTTTATATTCTTTATACACATTCATGTATAGAAGCATATAAACGTGCAGTGACATGTCTCACACATTAATGCGTATTCGTGATCATAGGGAAATTTCAAAAGTTGATTATTTAGTTGTATTTAAAAGCGGTTGCGACTTTTAGTTTAAAACCTTTGATTTCATCCTTACATAAATTTCCTGATAGCAGCAGCTGAATTAAATTTTTGAGCTGAGGTAATTTTTTTTTGTGTGAAAAATGAGAGTAAAAATAGATCAGAGAGTAAAAATAAAATATATAAAAGTAGCTGCTTTCAAGAAAATGAATCATAATGAAAACTAGAAATACAAAATGCAATATTCCTTAAGACAAAGGCTTTTTTATGCGGCTATGATTTAATACATCATCATGTACATCCAGTAAGAAGCATAGAAGAAATGACACATTAAAACTTTTCAGCCGCGATAAAAGTTACTGTAATAATGGAAAAATAAGTAATTAAATATGTCTTACTGACTAAGAGTAGAGTAAGTAAATTCCTAAAAATGTTTTGTTTGCATCCTGGATTTTGAAGAATTTTCTTGTTTTAATTAGGAAAAGTAACCTTAAACATAAAAGCAGGATCATTTTTCAGAATACAGCAAACTAATTAAAAAATCTCAAGTTCTGTAGTATATGCAAAATTATTCATAATGTTACTTGATAAAAATCAAATGAGGGATCGAAATTCAGGCTGAAGAGCCAATGCACGCCATTTTCAAAACTCTTGTTGATTAATAGGTACTTTTTAATTCTTTCAAGTAGGTGTTGAAAGTTTTGTTATTTCCTCTAGATAAAATGTTTATAATATTATAATATATAGAAGAGTGCCCCTTTAACTTGCACTCTATTTTCGTAACCGTTTGTACGAGATTCATACTTCTAATGTCAAAAATGATCAAAAAGGAGATAGAATTAAGATATTGAAAGTTTGAAGAGGGAAAAAAACAGCGACAATCAAAGGAAATGTAACTTTTTATATGATCCCCAAGTCCTCTACACGTATTAAATCAAATAATCTCCAGTGAGAATACCGACACAAAAATTGAAATATTTACTGGGGATACCAGATAAGCAAATCGGCCGATTACTGATTACCGATTAATCAACTGTTGATAATCGGCCGAGCCGATTAATGATAAGGATGATTGTTTTTCTACTACCAATTTTACAACAACTGTTTTTTCTCTCTTATACAATTTCAAGTTTATAAATAGTAAGTAATTTATTCCTGAGGAAAGATTCTTTTTTTCCATTTTCCTACTTTTCACAAAATAATTTCAATATTTATCAACTTTCTCAGAACCAATTTTCATATTATTGTCAATAATATTATTAACACATTGTTAGTCATGTTAATTGGACATAGAAATTAAAAAAAAAGGGGGGGCGATATTCAAATTCAAAATAATACGGGACTGTGCACTACAGTCACGTTTTTCATTGCAATTGAAAATTAAATTCAAACGTTATAGTATGATACGTAAAAGCACGCTACAAAAGCTCTCTCCATTTGAAGAAACATACCTTCTGCACACATCTAATTTTAAGCTCTTGTCAGCTGCTATATTTCCCCCCATAAGGTGTAATTGACTTCTAGTCTAAAGTGGTCTACGCCACAAAACGTTGCGTTTCATATCTCGGGGAGTATCGGTCGTACTGTCTGTTTGCGTATTGTGCGCCTGGCAGCCACGAGAGTTTTCATCTGAAAAAGGGGAGATAAGTTTAGGATGCGCACTTCCCGATGCCTTCAGCTTTTGTCCACTTCCTAGTTGCTTTTCCCCCTATTTCGAGAAAGTCAGAAGAGACTTGGCGCGTGCGGAGATGCGGCGGAGGTCGCACGAAAAAAAATTTACAGTACTACTGTCTTTCTTTTTTTTAGATCATTTTTTAATGGAGATTTTTTCCTTAAATATAATCATGAGAAGATAGGGGTCGTATAAAAAAAGTTTCGTTTTTCTTCGCCACTTTTCTTTTTCGTTTCAAACTTTTGATATCTTAACTCTGCACCTCATTTTTACCATTTTTGCTAGTGGGACTATGTATCGAGGGCTAACGGGTGTGAAATTAAACTAACTAACGGGTGAGGTGTTGCAAATTAAAAGGAGAGCAAATTAAAAGCTCTGTATTACATCAATAGTTAATGCGTTGAGTTAATATGATTTATGCAGTCGAAAAAGTAAACATTTCAATATACTGGCAGGAATAAATTTGCTAATTTTGAAAGTTAGAAAATTAGAGTAATGTTCATCCTAAATATTATACCGTTGAAACTAGTAATGTATTACTGCATTGTTACATATGTATTGTATAATAGTTTAATATTTTCGATTTTTCTCTTTTAAAATAACAATTGACGGTTCAAAAAGTTTGTACTGTCAATTTCTTGAACGTCCCTTTTTGTATTTGTTTAATTTGTTATGTATTCATTTTATTAATACTTAAAAACATGATTTTTATCAGAAAATTAATTTACCTTGGATGATAAAAAAAGAAAAAAACTTTATAGATTAGTGTAAAAAATTGCTTTAGATATGACACTATAACGTGCTTATTAGCAGTTTCTTAGTAAAACATACCAAGTAGAAATGTGTGTGTGTGTGTGTTTTTTATTTCTTAAAAACCTTCAGCACATACTTGGCTTTTGTAAGCCACCTGAAGTGAATAAATCCAATGATTTTCAACTAACTGGAACTGCTTCTGATTTTCAACTATCAACTAGTTAAAACTGATTGAGATTTTTCTTTCACAAACATTTGGAGTAAAGGACGTTTAATTTCATAAGTAGCTTTATGGTTCGATCTAAAAAATATTCTGATTTTTTAACCAATTAGTATAATTTAAAAAAAATCAATTCATCTTTAATATTAAAAACATTACTTATACACCTGAATACAAACGATTGAAATATTTTCTGAAATCATATTTAATTTAGAATCTACAACTAGTAAGAGCCTGTACGGTTTTGTCTCATGAGAATTGAACATAAAAATGCTGTCAAAATACGAAAATGATCTATTTTTAACATCAGTATTTATAAAAATTTAAGGGGACACCACTTAAAATTTTAAAAATCAAAATGAAAATGAGTTATACTTCACTGCAACGTTTCTTTACAAAAACATCGTAACGTCAACGTGACGTTAGCCTCTGAAAAACGAGCTGGATAAAACGTCACAGCCTACTTGGCGAATTAAAGGAGATCGCTGACTGCTTCTGAGTTCTTATTGGCTCCGCCTGTAGTGACGTTCTGTGTCAAGTTAAGTTTTTGTCTAGTATAGTAACGCCAGTTTGAAGTGTATAATAAAAACATACGTTAACGTGTACACCATTTCTCAAGGATCACGCTGTATTATATATAGACGTCAGTATGGAAATTCACAAATTAAAGTCATATTTTGCTTTGAAAGCATGTTCTACAAAATCGTACGGTTAAGTCATAAATTTGCTATACATTTTCTGGAAGATCTGAAAGACACATCCTCAAGAGAAAAAAAACATATTCAAGAAATTCCAGTTTTGATAGTGAAGGTGCTTTTTTTTATAATAAATAGGATTTTCGATCATTGCTTTTCATTTACATACGAGTATGATGAAAAGATTTCTAGTGTTTCAGTGGATGATTTGTTAGTTCAATTTTTAAAGAAAATGTGTTTCTTAAGGAGATAAGCTTCATGTTTCTATAATGCAGTTAAGAAAAGTTAAAAAACTTTTATTCTCAGTTTTTACTTCTTTCGGGAAGCATAGTCATAAGCTATTCCAAGTCAAGACTTCAGTTTTTCACAAACATCTTATAAAGACTAAAAATGTGTTAAACCCTAGTTTTGTTTCACGAGCTTAATGAAGAACATAGTCTCTATTTCTGTATAATGCAGTTAAATTTTAAAGATTTCCTGAAAAAATATTTAAATAATATTATTTTCTCCGTATAAGATGTATCTCGTAAAATACGTTATTAATCCATTAATGCCTAGCGTCCCTTTCTAGGGACGGTCCAAAAAAGAGGTCCGAATCTCCCAAAAATGAACAATTCAACCAAATAATAGTGTTCAATTAGTACCTTGGTATTGTTTCAATTCGTTATTAGCAGATTGCAGCACATAACCATTGTAAAGTGTATTCTGTAGCCATTTTATTATGATCTTTATCAAAAATTACATCGTTCACAATCTCAAGAAAAAAAGCTAAGTTTTCCAAGTTATTCCCAGCTTCCCGGTTTATGTTAATTGCTGATCTTATTTCTTCTTATAAAATGTCTTTTTAAATATTATATCGCAGGTATAAAAAAATGTTAGTAAAAAAAGTATGAACCCTCTGTGGTCTATCGTAACTTTTAAAGGACGATTTTCCTTTCCTTAATAAAAAAATTATTTTTCACATGATATTTTTTTTATTATTTTTCCTGTCCATTAAACACTGTTTGTAACCAGAATACAAAATATTTTTGGAAAAAAAAAGTCAGGCATGAATGGGTTAAAAAGAAAAATAAATCATGTTTTATTATTTCTAGAAGTCTTCAAACTTTGGAAATTTTAAGTAGAGCCCATGTTCTTCATAAAATGCATTCAGTCAACCAAGATGTTTTGTGCAATCATTGCTGTTTTTTATTAAAATAGAATTGCCACTGAATAAAAAACGTCAGTAGGAAAAAAAGATCAGATACATTTAGTGACTATAATTTCTATGCCTATTTAGAGTACATAACCTATTTCACAAATTTGGCAGGTAAGTGTAAAACTGGGATCTTCTAGTTTGTTAAAAGTCAAATGTAATAAAAAATTAGAATTGGCTCAAAGTTAATCAAAATGGATAAATCTTATACCGAATGATTGCTCCCAATTTATTTTTACTTTCTTCTGCGATAATATTTGAGTCTAAAAGAGTATAATTATAATTGAAGGGCTTGGAATATGAATGAGTTATGTGACAAAATCGAAATTGCGAGTTCTTAAATTTCAAAGTTGTATTGTTGCAGTTTTTTTGTTTTCTTCTGGTTTCTTTCTGGTAAGTGAGGGTATGAAGTTGGTCGAATGACATCTACTGTTTGATGCACCAAGTTTTATTTGCTTACTTGTATCCATTGCTTACCATTGTCCAGAGTGTTATTTTTTTAATGTAACAGGTCACCTTTATCTTTCAAACCCTTCAATTAGCTGCTGTCTTTCATATTACAAATTCACAGTTAATCCTTGTTTACCGACGAACTTTTTAAATAAATCCTCAAAGTTCAATGAAAATATAATATTGATGAAATTTAAACCAAGGCAACGCGAAACATATTTTGATATCACAAGCAAGATGATGAAAGTTCGTTTTACGACTGTTTGAGGTTGTGAAACAGTTATGAGGGGATTAAGTTCTCCGTGGATTTGGAGCGAAACGGGATTGGCATTTTGTGACCAAACTAGGTGTGAATTTTAAAGGTTAGAAGTCCAATTCTGTGTGCCATATCATAGTTAGGCACAAGGGCCTATAGTTTGGTTGATGAAAATTGTAGAGGCATTATAACTGATTGGCAGTTTTTAACTGGACATGATATATTGATCCATTTATACCTGTCTATTGTTGCTTCAATATCAATAATCTTGTGAAGGGCATTGATAGCCCAATATTCCTCCATAACTTCTACTGAACTTTTTAGTCACAACTTACTTAGTCATAAGTTATTCTCATACAGTATTTGATTTTCTTTTTTAAGAGTTCAGTTATTTTTTGAGTTCGAATCCGAAATAAAGTTTCGATATTAAGGTTAAAGTTACATTTTAATTCGCATTTAGCAAGCATTTTTAATTACTTTTTGGTTATAATGGATGTAAATAGACGGATTAATTTTACCCCTTTTTTACCGGGTTTTTTGATACCATAAAAATTTAGAATTTTTTTGTCTTTACTTGTCAGAGACGAACAATTTAAGTTTGAAAATAACGTAATGTGTGACTTTTCTTTTGCATTTTTCATGTTTTAACCCATTTATGCCAAAGTTTTTTTAACATTTTTTTTTCAATTTTTATCTGCTTAAAACTCTTACTTGGAATGGTTTACATACATTTCAGGCTTAAAATAGTTCTCCGTTGCCATATTTATTAAGTTATTTAACGTCCTGCTTATGGGATATTTTGCAAATATGTGAGCAAAATACGACCTTACTTGGCTTTTCTTCTGCAAAGTAACATTATAGAAGGCACCTGTAATCAATTTTAAGCAAATCATTTTAAAATAGTTTGATTTTATGAAAAAAAAGAGTCGCAAAAAAAACTTACTTTTTGTGGCTACACATGCTGGATCGTTTCTTTACTGGTTTATCTGAAAATAGCTGTCAATAAATAAACTCTGATGTCAAACTAGTGGCTCTAACTAGTTTTCTCAAGAAGAAGGACTAGTTACCTTGTGAAAAACAGCTTTAGTAAAATGATATACCCATTACAAGTTTTGTACGCAGTAACTAACAAGCGTCCCGTTTTTAGGACACTGGGCAGAAATGGGTTAAACAATAAATTCAAAAATTCTCACTTACTTGAAAATATTTCCTTCATTAAAAAGTCACTACAGTTCTTTGAAAGCATTATATCGCTATAATAAAATGTACCTCCACAAGTAGAAAGCGCGTAAAGCTTAAGAACCATATTTTCAATTCAATTTGTTTCTAGATTTGTAAATTCTTGTGCACGTAACTTTCTACAGCCTTTATTAGAACACAATTTAAAAATATTTCTAATTTAGACGTATGTGTGTAACACATGGAACATAAGACCTTATTTCACAAATGGAAATGATTTGTTGTTAGAAAACCATACAATGATTTATAAAAATGAAGATTATTATTCATGAATAAATGTTTAACGCATAAAACATATGCAGCTTTCATAAAAACTACTTTTACTACGCCGGCCACCTTGTCTAGTGGTCAGAGTAGTCTGCCATGGATGGTGTGGCCGACTTGGCATGGTTCGAGTCCCGGCTTGGGCATGGATGTGCTTCCTCTCTCATGTCTGGACCTTTTTTTGTGTGAATGTGTTGTGTGAAAGGTTGCCTACCCTATAAACGGGTACCTATGGCATGCGTGTACTGTGGAAGTGAAGCAGCGCACCCTAAAATTGCCAGCCTGGCTGGCACACGACAAAAAAAAAACTGCTTTGTATTTTTTGCAATAGCTCAGTATTTTTCACTAGCCTCCTAACGTACACACGCACATAACAAACACCTGCTCATATAAATGATTTTTGCAAATCAATTGCTTGAAAAAAATTTTCGCTCTTGCAGTCAATAACAATGTTATGTATTAATTAAATACCATATAGCTTCTCGTGATTTTGCTACTCATGACGTAACTCTTAAAGATTATAAGCAACTCTAAGCAAACTATTCCTGCATTTTTATTGCGAAACAAACACAATTTTTGTTATTGAATGAACTGTAAATCTATAAAATAACAGAATAAGTAGGAATCCTTTTCCTATGGACTTTGTTGGATCACATTACGAAAAAAAAGAGATAAGTATGTTTTACTCGCATATATTGAATATAAGTATAGGGATACATATTGAAATTTATTGTCTTGCTTTTCTATAATGTTCGATATTTGTTTTCATTTCTGAAAGTCATTCCTAAGAACTGATTTTCTGCTTACACCAAAGCTGAAAATCGAATTCAAATAACCTATTTAAAAGACAGAAAACCAACCTCTAAGGAAAAAATACGAGTTCAGTTTTTGCTTTCTGGAAAAGCTATTAGTATTATTTATTTTCCCGCTCTTTAATACATAAAGTGCGGCTCTGATAAGTTCAGCTATAACCTTCGCAATGTTTACCTGTTTTTAGGGTACTATGGGAGGATAATAAGTGGTAAACTTTTTTTTTTTTTTTGAAAAATGAATGAATTTTCTAATTAAGTAAACGTTATTAAATTTATGTAAAGAACCTGAAAATTAGAAAGTAGGGTTTTGAGATAGGGAAAATGTGTGTATGTCAATCTATCCCCTTTCCCCCTCCAATAAGCTCTGAATGAGCAGTCTGAATAGAATGAAAAATTTGTTGTTCGAAAGATCTCGGCGAGGACACCAATTTCCTGTATCTGACTTTTCAATTTTAACAATTTTTCGTACAATTTTGGAGTGAAAAGAAAAAAAACTATCCCCGCAATAGCTTTGGGGAAAAGAGTGATAAAAATAAAGTCTGATCAAGGGGCTTCACAGCTTATATTTTCTTAAATAAAATTATTTTTCATGCAAAATTGACTAAACTGGTTTTGACTCTGAACGACTCATAATAACTCAGATAAAGTTGCCATAAAAAGGGGGGGGGTCTAAGGCCCCCTAAGCGATAGGGCCCCCCAAGAAAACTATTTTCGATCACATGTACCATCAGTCTGCCTCTCAGCGAAGTACAAGGAGTGGAACTCAAAAGCTTCAGCATGATTCCAGCCAATTAGAATTCATCCCAAGTAGCATCAACTCATCGGATTTTGCTCGGCCAATCATCGAACTCCTCTTAAACTGATCCCGTAACGCACGATGACATCGTTCCGATCAGTATCCGAGCGCGGTTTTCAATGAGCTACTTTTCATCCTGAAGCGATATCCTTCCGATCAACTTACCTTCTAAATTCATCGGCACGGGACTGCACTGCTCGTAAATCGCTCCAAATATTATCGTATTTCGAGCAAAACTCATCGGATTTTGCTGCTCGGAATCTGTTTGGCCAATGAGACATATTGGAGCAATTCCCAATGAGAACTCATCGTATCCAATCATCGGCGGATGAGAATTTCATCGGGTTTCGATTTAATGGCCGATCATCGGCCGATGAGATTATGCTGATAGGGCTTATTTAATAAGCCCTATATAGGCAATGCCCTATATAGGCCTATATAGCTATCAGGGCTTATTTAATATAAGTGGGACTTCTGAGTCCCTTCGGTGCATAAAGGGGTTAAGCCATATAGCCTTTTGGATTTAAAATGCATGTAAAACCTGTAATGACAAAGTTCCCTTCAGAAGGTAAATTCTTTCCGCTCTAGCTGTAGGTTGCATTATCTTTTTAAGAGTTCACTTTGAAATATTAGCGGTCAGACATACTGAGCTGCTAAGTACAAAAGTGGTATCTGCCCGCTTTTTTTAAATCAAAACTGAGTTATGGTCACCGGGTGGTTCTTCGTCTCTTATCTAACCTAAATAGAATTTTTAAGGCCATTTTTATATCAATGAGAAATAATTTTGAAAATTCTGAAAAAGTTACCGCTGAGTTAAATACATAGAGGCTTCAAAGTAATGTCGGGTCATTCCATCGTAACTAACGTAACATTCAGAGCTGGTTTTTACTCGTACTTGTAACTTAAAGGATAAAAAATCTTTTTAGTTATGCTGGTGGATTTACCTTGTACATGGTATTTATGTATAATTTCTGCTAAGAATTTAAAACAAAATTCCTGACAGTAGATATTTTTTCAACCAAAATGGCAGCGTGACTATCGTAACATTTTTGCAACCCTGAAAATTAATGCTCATGTTGTGAGGCAAAAATTTTTCAAAGTTAAACAAGTGTTAAAAATTGAATGATATATTTGAAAAATATGTAAAGTTGGCTTTAAAAAACATAAAACACATTTATTAAATCTTTTTTTTTTTTAGTCTTAAATGTGTTTTTTACTCAAGATGGAGTGTGACTAACGTAACCATCGACTAATAAGCAGCAAATACACTTCAAGCTTATTGCTAATCTCAGTGATAATTCCAATACTTTTTCAATTTTTTAAAACTTCTTATGTTGTGTGATTTTTATTTATTTTTTTATTTTTTGATACTTTTTCCATTTCGGTATTTTTTTTTCTTCGGCTGAGGTTGATATTTTTATGGAATGACCCTATCTCAGTTTGAGTTTGACTGCAGATACCGGTTTTGCGCTTAGCACGACAGTATGGCAGTTGAAACATAACTTACGAAGATATTACGAGTAGGTAAAATTTTGGGCTCTCTTACAACATGTGTTAAAAATAAATAATGTAGCAATCGGTATTATTTCGAACTTTTAATGAGAACTCAATCGTGCTCAGTAACTATCAGAGCCTTTACTTACTTTCTGTTCTGTGCGGAGGACATTAAGAAGTCAAACGAAGAATAAGATGCCTTTTAAATGAATTTTAACACACACAAAGAGCATTATAAAATATATCAAGAAATAAATCTGCACCTCAGAACCAGAATGACGTAAGCTCAAAAATGGCCATTTTCACTTTATTACTGCATTGTACGTAGAATCTTATTCCTTATCGATCCTTAAGGACATTATTCTATTAAAGAAATTCCTTCACAATTGAGGGGGTAAGTGGATAACGGTGATATGTGACATTTTTTTTTACATTTCTAGAAAAAGCTTTAAAAAAAATGTTGTGCTATTTTTTTTAACGGATTTTTCTCAAAGGGTAAAACGGAGTCATATTCTTAGTTACCAACCATTTCTGTGTTTAAGGAGACATGATACTGATGGACTTATCACCTGCATCCATGGTAAAAAGTAAGTTTCAAAAATTGTCACATATCACCTTTCTCCACTTGCCCCTTCAATTATTTAGCATCCTTAACAGAGCCCAAGTCCCATCCTTTGAATGCGATCGTTTTTGCCCTCTTATTTATAGTTACGAAAATGGACTAACGTTAAACCATTTATGCCAAAGTTTTTTTAACAATTTTTTTCAATTTTTATCTGCTTAAAATTCTTACTTGTAATGGTTTACATACATTTTAAGCTTAAAATAGTTCGCCGTTGCCATATTTATTAAGTTATTTAATGTCCTGTTTATGGGATATTTTTCAGATATGTGAGCAAAATACGACCTTACTTGATTTTACTTTTGCAAAGTAACATTACAGAAGGCATCTGATCAATTTTAAGCAAATCTTTTTAAAATAGTTAAATTTTATAAAAAATAAGTTCACCAAAAACTTACTTTCTGCGGCTACCCACGCTGATCGTTGCTTGACTGCTTTGTCTGAAAATAGCTGTCAATAAATAAACTCTGATGTCCAAATAGCGGCTCTAACTGGTTTTCTCAAGAAGAATCACTATTTAACTTGTGAAAAATAGCTTTAGTAAAATGATATACCCATTATAGGTTTTTGTATGCAGTAACTAACAAGCGTCCCGTTTTTAGACTACTGGACATAAATGGGTTAATATGGCTCTGAGGAGAATAAATAATGAATAAAATAATATGTATATGCTATTTCCCAAAGTTTTGCTTAAAAAGTGTTTTTTAAAATACTTAAAATAAAATTTTACTTGTACATTACTTTCTTAAAAAAATAGAAAGAAGCTTCAGAATCAAAGTTTTCTTCTGATTAGAATAATAAAAGTTTTTTAAAAAAATGTAGAGAAAATCGATTCTTCCTAACCTTTGAAAATTTTCCAAGATAAAAAAAAAAATGTGTATAGCAGTTTCATTAATGAATAGTTCAGGGTCTACAAAAATGAAACAATTATCAGAAATGTTCTTAAAGCTGATAATTAAGATAGGTTTCTGAAAAGAATTTTGATAATAACAATTAATCGATTATAAAATAAACTCAAAGGAAAGCCTTGTTGGAAAATAATCAATACTGTTTCAAAATCAACTGTTGAAACTTATCACAAAAACTCTTAGAACCTGAACAAAGCAAGATAATGAACATTAATTAACCAAGCATAAAATAAAAAGTAAGTAGCACAAAGGATTTGTATGGTGAGCGCAAATCTGGTATTTTAATTTATTATTATTTTTTTTAAAATCTCAGCATGAAGGTTTCTAACATCATTTTATGCAAATTAAAACACAAGATCTACTTTCAGGAGTGATATAATGTTTGTTTGATTAAGCAAATTTTAGCAATAGTGTAAGATTGTTCCAAGATTTAACATCATTTGTCCATTATCGTTAAAAGTTAGCGAAGAAAAAAAACCTTTTTTTTCCTTGAATTTATTATTTGCTTTTATTGTCCACTTTATTGTTTCCTCATTCTATCATATTAGTTAACTAATTAATTTCTTAATTTTATTTTTACATTTAAGTTTTGTTAAATAGTATATATATATATATATATATATATATATATATATATATATATATATATATATATATATATATATATATATATATATATATATATATATATATATATATATTTATTTAATTTATTCAAGCAACGCTGCGAATGTATCCGAACAAAATAACAGCATTTTTTCCTAAAATTAGATATTTAAAAGTGAGTTTTGGAAAGAATGCTAATTCTTAAAACGAAAAGAAAGAATAATATGTCTTTAGTGAGCAAAATATGAAGATATTAAAATGTTTAACGAGTATTTAGAACGTTTACATTCGTCACAATCATCTAAAGTATGAAAGAGCTAAACTTGAAAAATTAAAAAGATGTTTTACACTATCTGTTAAGAATCATAAGTTTTGAATTACTTCATTTTTAATTAATTACAGTGTTACTTTATTATTTTAGCATTATGTATAAAGGAGAAATAGTGTAAGTGACATTTATACATACATACATACGAATTAAAATCCCTAAATAACAGATATCCATCCAACTTTATTCGTTTCTATTTCAAGACATAGACTGACATTTGACATAGACATTTAACTGTGATTTTCAGTTTAATTTTGTATGTTTAATTAAGATACAAAGTTAACGTAAAGAAAAAATAATCGCTTCTAAAACTTTGGTCAGTTTGATAACTTTGATTTTAATTCGCTTTTAGTCATCTTCTTCGCTTTATTGTTCCAATTTTACTTTATTGCATAAATATAATAGATTATCTAACGTTTAAATATTTATGCAACATTCCAAAAGGTTATGAATAACTGGAAGAAATAGCTTGGCTGTAATTGTGTGTTGAAAGACAAAAAAATGAAGAGAATTTTTTAACTAAGTCAATTTCAGTAACGATCAAGTAAAAACAAAATTAAAGAATATGTCTTAGAAGTTTATTTCCCAATGTCCAGTTAAAATTTCTTATATTTCTTTTGGCGCTAAAAAACCAACCTTTTCGATTAAACTTAAGTATGTTAATTATTTGAGAATATTCTAAAATGTTTCTGCGAAGAAAATTATCGTTTTTTAATCACCTTTCCTCGAAATGGTATACTTTCCAGCTTAAGAGAAATTGTTACTGAAATTAACTTTCCAACTTCTACCATTAGGCGGCAAGTTGTCATTTTTTTAACATTTTCTGCTCATTTTCTAGCTTTAATAGGTCTGATAAATAACTTCGATAAAATGAAGCTAGACGATTCTATTAAATGGGGTCTTACCATTCAGCATAAATGTGTATGCAAGCAGCAGTTTAACTTCGCTTTAGACGCAATTATAGTAATAGTTAAAATGACTGAAATAGATTTTACTTGCATATTTTTTTTTTTTGAGTCGTGATTGATATTAAAACAAAAAGTTGGTAATTATAATAACTGATTTTAAAAGTACTTAACGAAGGAATTTTAGGGCAATGAGTTAAACATGTATTTTTTAGAACGCAAAGAAAAACTCATTGCTGCTTAAAGTATATTCGTTCATTTCTCTATACATTCGTGAATAAAAACGTTTTATCTATTTTAGAACTAAATTACTTTGCTTACATGAAATAATATTTTAAAAACAATCTAATGTACCCATAGACTATTAAATGTTTGTAAAAAGCTAGTGTACGTATTCACCTTTGATTGTAGTCCCTACACCCCTCCTTTTTTTTGCAGTAAATGCGTAAGAATATTAAAGTGTTATTTTTTACATATTTCCTTCCTTCGTTGAACTGAAGACGTTACATTTTTTGCACATATTTCTTTTTTGCTTCAAAATAAGTTCTCTCTTTTTTTTATTTACTATCTTTTTTTTGGAGAACTCGCAGTCACAGTGTATTATTAATCTTACCTAAGGTTTTACTGGAAAAATAAATCTATCATTTAAGACGACGAGGATACCGCAAGAGCAAGTATGATAACAAAAATAGAAGCACAAGGCATTATCGTACTGATCAGTAATATTGCAAGTTCAAATACATTAGACAGACAGACAGGCAGATATTTATTTATTTATTTATTTATATCTATATATCGTGGGGTTACAAGTGAAATATACTAAGTCACAATTATTAATTTTCAGATTTTTAGTTTATCTTACACACAAAAATGAGCTGTTTCTACTGTTGAAACCCACTAAGTCATATCTTTATTATGCAATGCAATGCTATACTAGTGAAACACACTAAGTCGTATAATTAATGATAATTATTAATGCCCTGCCATTATCATGCTGGGGATAATATAAAATAAGCATGCCAGAGTCAAAAATGGTTCGTAATAACCAAAAAATACCATTACTATAATTTAGTTTGGTTTAATTGTGTCAATTCCAAACAGGTTAAAATAAAAATTTTTTGATCAGCGTTTTCTCAAAATCAGGTTTTTTGACTTAGTGTGTTTCACTTGTAACCCCACGATATATATCTATTTCTAGACTTATGTGACACAAGAAATAATTTTAACTTTAAAACTTTATCCATGCCCTACTGGCACATCAATTTCATAAACGAGTCTTTATTAATATCATTACAGCACAAATTAACTGGTTTCTTTAGATTTTCATTGGTCATTACGATTTTAGTACAAAAAATGTTCCCTTTCTTCGCCAATTTGTTTCGAAACAATAAATTTCCTTTAAAATTTACTCAGCATTACAGAATTTATTTATTTATTTATTATTATTATTATTATTTTTTTTTTTTTTTGCAGAAGTAGCACAGTGGTAGCTCCTAATCTTTTGGATGTACGGTTATGCAAATGCCCTTTACGATAACTGCCTTCTAAAGTCCGATGAGGAACGCTTCCAGTTGGAAGTTTGGGTTTTGCACTGCAGTACAAACATAAATATTGGATCACTAGCGGTACCCGCACGGCTTTGCCAGTGGTATAAAATTAAAAGTTCATTTGTAAAATAATTGATATATCAGAAAAAATGCTCTATTTTAGTTTTATTCAACTATAATTCCTTCAAAGTGATATAAAGATCTGATATGGACCCCACACTACTTAATTTTACGAGTAAATTTCTTAGTAGATGCCTTAAGTGCTAAAATAGTGCTTGGAGTGAGCAAGATAACAATTCAAACATTTGTAGCCCTAGTTTGCTACGAAACAATGCAAAAAAATATTTTACAATGATTAATCTCCTAAAGATCGTCGTTTTTAACATAATTCAGTGGATTTTTCGCAAAATATCGCCAACAGCGCCAAATTGAACCTAAATCAAAAAAAAAAAAAAAAATTCGCCAATTTGGCGTCAAATATTTGGCGATCAAAAGCTTGGCGATATATCGCCAAGTGGTCGCGCCAATTCATATCACTTTTGTTAACCAATTCATATCACCTTGCATTGAAAACACTGATTTACCCGATAAATGGGGTAAAACACCCCCTTAGAACATTCGAATGCAACCCCAAGGGAGATGGACAAAAATAAGCCAAAAGAGAAAATAAGAACAGTTTTGTTGATAACAGAAACCAACAGAAATCTTACCAAAGTTTAAAAGAAGAAGAAAGTTTTCTTTCCCAGCTTAAAAAACAAAACAATACATTTTCCGAAACGAAACACTTTAAAAAAACGATGCAATATCGAAATTGATACAATATTTCGTTAATCTGTGCTTTAGGTACCCTTTTCTCGCTAAATGAACGATAGGCGCGCCAAGCGTGGTAACCCTAGCTATTTTGCGTAGTTGACTTTTTGAAAACGCGCCAAGCAGGGTCCCAAAGCATCTTCACCGGGAAAAAGACAGGGTTGCCAGAGAATTGGAACAAAAAATACTATACCTCCTCTAAAAAAATATTACAAAATACTACTGTTTCCAAACGTTGCCAAAATCAATGTTGCTGAAATGCGAAATCTATGAAAATGGAAAAAAAAAAATCCGCCAAATCTTTTAATTAAGTCATTAGTATATTGGAAACAGGGTTGCCAGAAAAATACTACGCTCCTTATTTGGGCCGAAAAAATACTACCGTAGAATCAAAAATACTACGTCTGGCAACCCTGGAAAAAGAACGAAACAAAAATAAGTATGAACACGTAACCATAGTAACAACATGAAAAGTTGATTTCCGTTGATAAAATAATTCTTTTCATCTCTCTTTTCAAACAAATTTTATTATCGAGCTGAACCATTT
The DNA here is from genome assembly GCA_038373865.1 of Uloborus plumipes. NCBI lineage: Eukaryota > Metazoa > Arthropoda > Arachnida > Araneae > Uloboridae > Uloborus > Uloborus plumipes. The sequence goes on along the minus strand of JAXGGA010003050.1, from coordinate 85,165 downwards.
TAGAATCGTTTGGCTTGCTTTACTGAAGGTAAGCCTTGAATTTCGGGATTCTAAAAACAATTGTTACAGCTCTCCTGATGATCGTAGAAACTTCGAAAAAACTTCATTTTGTGCAGAAAATTTCAAGCTTTCGAATGACATAAGACTTGAAAATGTGTGTGAAATATTTCTTCCCTATTTTATCGAATTTCCGCTAAGAATTCGAATAGAAAAAGAACGAAATGGAATTTTCGAAAAATCGCTTCGAGGTGCAAAACTACATGCTACAAACTAATTTTGTGCCAAGTGGCATGAAAATCGACCGAACGGTTTTGGCGCTACGCGCGTAACAGACAGATAGAAAGAAAGAAGGAAGGACAGACAGAACCACCTTCAGCTTTATTATTAGTAGAGAAGAGATAGAGATGAGCAGCAGATACGGAACGACAATGTTTATCTCAAACAAGTTAGACAGCATACCGCGGCCGGCCACCTTGTCCAGTGGTCAGAGTAGTCTGCCATGGATGGTGTGGCTCCGGGTTCGAGTCCCGGCTTGGGCATGGATGTGCTTTCTCTCTCCTGTCCTTGTGTGAATGTGTTGTGTGAAAGGTTGCGTACCCTATAAACGGGTACCTATGGCAAGCGTGTACTGTGGAAGTCGGACTTCACACCAAATAACGGTACAGTTGGAAAAGTGAAGCAGCGCACTCCAAATTGCCAGCCTGGCTGGCACACGACAAAAAAAAAAAAAAAAGTGGGAGCAGAGAGTTTTTAGCTTGAATTTACCTCTTTTGCTTTGTAGGTATGGGTGAGGCCTTTCCGTGGTATATTTGCTACAATAAAAGGATGATATCTAACTCCAGCTAGATTACTGACTATTCCTGAATGATGAGTTCCTAACAAGAACGAGACGACAGCATCAAGAAGTCATGACTGAGCCGTGGATAAATTTCTTTCTTCAATCTCAGTCTTGGCTTATAAGTGGTAATTTCCTTCATAATTAACAAATATTTTGAGAAAAAATTATTTTACTTATCAAATCAGACAGGTAAACTACATTCACGATGTCATCAAGTTTTAACTTGAGTCAAGAAATATATATATATATATATATATATATATATATATATATATATATATATATATAATATATATATATATATATATATATATATATACACACTGGCGAAAAAAAAAAACCAACACTAAGAAAGACTTGTGTTAGATAAACGAAACTTGGTATTGTTTGTTCATTTTAAGTTGGCGCGTGGCCCCGCCTCCGTGACGTAAGACCGGACGACTCTATACCGCTGTTTAGGGTATGAGGGTTCTGACCAGTGCTGAGAAAAAGCGCTAGTTGGCTATCATTATCGCGCTGGATGGAGACTTCAAAAAAAGAAAGAAAAAAAAAAGAAACCAGTTCTTTGCACTCCAATGCGGCTTTGAAAAATACAATTGAATAGGTTGCTAGAACAACGTTTCCTCTTCTTTTTTGGGCCTTTTTTCTTAACTAATGTGAAAATTAACTTATTTTCTTTGAAGTAAGTTTTAAGTTTCCGAATACTTTAAAAAACGATTTTGTTCCATTATTTTTATGGAATAACGCTACGGCAAACTTTAATTACTCGAATATGAAGAAACGATTAACAGCTCCGTCCAGTGGAGGGGGGGGGGCATGGCAATGAGGGTGCCGTATAGAGTTAACGATATATTTTCCAGCAGCAAAAGTTATTTCTGAACATTATTTCTCTGAAATGAGGGTTTGCTTTGATGGGGTTGGGGGCGGGGGGGGGGGTGTCATGAACTCTTAACAGCTTGTAACAAAGGAAGTGTGTGACATTACACATATTATTTGCAAATATGAAAGCATTTTATAGCCCCATGTTCATCTAACATAGCGTGAGATATGACGGGGGGGGGGGGGCGGGCGGTGCTTTACTTTGTGGCAGAGGAGAAGGGAATCAAATATGTTTTTAAAAAAGCGTCATTTGCTGAACTGAAGTGCTGTAATCCACTTCTTTAGGGCGGGGGGTGGACATTCGCCCCAGGGGCTCATCTCTCAGGTCGGCACTGAAAATGAACTTATGATTTTGAAGCGGAGCATACAAACTAAAACCACTTCTTATAGCGTACAACAGATGATTAAATATTTCTGAATGTTAATATTCGTGCAAAATTCAAAGGCATAATCTCAATTTTAATAGTCGATTGCATGGGTTTTATTTCAGATTGATTTTTTAGTATTTTCCAATTTCTTTTATTTTTCATATTTAAATTCTATTCTGAACGAGAAATCATTCCCTGCGTGTGTTCCTGCCAAACGGGGGGAGGAGGGGGAGGGGGGCTAAAAAATGTCTTCAGCATTTCTTGAAATTGTAATTACTTTAGGTCTTTGAATGTATATCCGCACAGTGTATAACCTGGGATTTTGTATATAATAGTTAGTACCCATATACAATATATATAGTATATATGAAGGGCTCGGGCGTAAATAATGGTATCTGACAAACTCGAAAGGACGTTTTGTCTCAAATAAAAGAACAAAAGTCACTTGTAAAAATGTAAATGTACCGACTTCCTTTTTTAAATAGAAAAAACTTGCTACAGTAATTTCTCGAAGCAAAAATTCCAAATTAAAAAAAAAAAAGTTTTGATTTTTTGAAATGCTACTTACCATTATTTACACCCGAGCCCTTCATATATATATATCTATAGTAATATCTGTATGCATGCACAAGCGAGAGGCATGAACACCCCCCCCCCCTCCAGGAAAAAAAGAGAGAGGCACGCAGTTATCACAAAGAAAGCAACCCCTAAGCGTTTCAAGGTAACATACTCTGAGCTAATTAGAATTTCTATATGAGGATTCATGCCCCCTCCCCCTTCCTTCTCATATGTACCCTTATTATTCAATCTGTATGTACTCTAAAATAGTTTGCCACAAAGTTGAGTTAAACAAAATTTATTCAAAATAACATAAGTCAAAAGAAATGAATAATTCTGGTACGTTATTTCCGCACGAAAAATGTATACAATATTGAAAATATCAACTTGTAATTCAAAATTGATTTTTAAAACTAAAACATAATAAAACTTTCGATATGAAAAATTCTTTTGAGAAATAAAACGAAAGCACCCTTGCTGTAAGCTATTTCTTACAAAAGTGAATGTAAAGCATTTTCATTCCATTTTTGATTTCTAGATTCAATTTATTAAACGCTGATATGGACAGCTTAAACTGATTTCATTTTATTTATTCCTAAATGGAAATTATCAGTGGATATTCTTAACGAAACAAAGATAATAGCAGGTACATGATTTAAATATACTAGTTAGATTCATCGTCGTAACTATCGGTATCGCTGCTGAAATTGCTATCTGAAGTAGAATCAGAACCGATGGTAAAAGAAACACTTTCAACAACTTCCTCTATAATACTGTCGTTTTCCCAGTATTTGTTTTCGACACTTTCAATGTGTTTGCAATGCTTTCCCCACCTGTCATCTTTAATGTTTTCTATAGCTTCTGATGCAAGATTTTTTAGGCGCTCCAAACTGAGATCCGCAGTCACATTGTTATCTCTTACATAACGTTTAACGTCCGCCCAAATTAATTCGATTGGATTCAAATCGCAGTGGTACGGTGGAAGTCTTAAAACCTCATGTCCCTTTTGTTTTATAATTTCATCAATGCAGTATTTTTTTTCGACACCTGCATTTGCTGTAATAAGCTCCATTAACTCAACTTTCCGCATTTTTTTATCATGTGGAATTTGGTTTTCCTGCAACCAGGCAAACATTTTATCTTTCCTTGAGCTCTTAGTTGGTACAGGATTCTGCACTTTCGAATGATAAGCCGCATTGTCCATGATGATTACTGAATGCAGGGGAATGTTTGGCAGCAGTTTTTCAACAACCCATTTTTTAAAATTATCAAAGTTCATTTGCCCGTGATAATCTCCGGATGCCGATCCAGCTTTAAATATTAACCCGGCGTTTGGAACAAAACCGGATTCGGATCCAGCGTGGACAACGATCAGGCGATGGCCTGCTCGATCTTTGACGGTAGCGCCAATTTTTTCGTTGGTCCAACATTTTTTGAAAGAAAGATCGCTGTCCAGCCACGTTTCATCTATGTAGACAATGTTCCTTTTCGCTTCTCGAATTTTTTTCATTTTCCTGAGAAAACGAAATCTCCATGCAACTATATTAGGTCTTTCAACTAATATTTGCCGCTCATTTCTACATCGCTTATAGCGGAAACCTGCAACACGTAAATATTTCCATAAGGTTGATCTTTTCCATGGGAAGTTTATTCTTTGCTTTACCACAGGGAGTAAGCGGGATAAGGATGGAATTTTTTTACCTACGTAAAATTCATTCACGATTCTTCGCAGAGTACAGAGGTCAAAATTGTCCAATTTTGCAACAGAACGTTTACGATTTTTTCCAGGAGAAGACAACTGTCCACTTGTAGTCACATCTTCACTTTTTATTCTTTGTATTGTTCGCATTGAAACGCCAGTGGCTGTAGCAGCACGTTTTTGTGCTTGGGAAATTGGAATCAATAATTCCCCTGCTCTGGCTTCATTTTCACAAAATTTAGTGACATTATTTATTATTTCCCTTTCTTTTGAATGAATAATTTTCCCTTTTACTGACATTTTGCGATAAACGCAGACGTTTTTAAAAAGCTTAAGACGTGAGTAGATAGTAGATGAGCGTAGCAAGAGCCTAAAAAAAAAGAGCACTAATTTTTTTTAAACAAATTCAAACCCACGCCAAGCTGAAGGTTGTCTCATTTACACGTGCGAAACATAGATAAGCGAAGCGAGAAAAAAAAAAAAAAAACACTTAAATTTTTCCAGAAATTTAAAACCGCGCCAAATTTAAGGTTGCTTTATTTACACGCACGGAACTTTGCTCACCGAACACCCCCGCTTCAAACTTAGATCAGTTCCACTCCAAGTGCCTTCTAAATTTGAACGGACAATAGGCATGTTTATACAACTGAAGGATGGCATCGATTGAAATTTCGCGCTCCGCGCATCACTGTGGCTTATCTGGCGTCACTCAGAACATGCAAATAAGGTTTGTTTTAAAAGCGTGTTATACAGCTTGTGAGTATTATTTTCCCGTGAAATTTGGCGCATTACGTTCATGTTAGTCAGGAATGCTTTCAAGAATACAAAGAAGTCATTATCAACAGCTCACCGATTTTTGAACGAGGTCATATAATTTCGCTACGAGAAGGTGGATTTTCATTTCGCGATATTGCAGAAAGCTTTGGGGGGAATGTTTCCACCATGCATGATTATTGGAAGCTATGTTCAAGGGATGATACTACCTCAAGAAGATCGAGTTCCGAGCTGCCATGTGGCGCGACTAAGAAGGAAGATCGCCGAATCTTGCGTACGGCTGTAGCGCATCGTACTGCATCTGCGGCTGACATTCGAGCTGCAGTTGGTACCATCGGGACCCAAGGAATGATAAGAAACTGTTTACTTCAAGGACAGCTCCGAGCTAGGCGGCCTGTAGTCGGTATTATATTCATTGCAAACCATTGCCATTTCCAACGGCAGTGATGCCAAGACAGAGCTCACTGGAGGTCGGAGTGGGGATCTGTTGTAATTTTTGATTAAAACAGATTATGCCTTAGTGCCAGTGGTGGCTGTATATTGTTCATAAGGAGGCCAGGAGACCGCCTGCATCCAAGCGGTTTACGGCCTAGACACACGGGACCCACACCTGGAGTCATGGTCTCTGGAGCAATTTCCTACGACAGCAGGGGCACTCTTGTGGTTATCCCAAACTAACTGACTGAAAATTTATCGTTAGTCTGGTAGTTTAACCAATAGTACAGCCCTTCATGAGTAGCATTCAAGGGGGAGTTTTTCAACATGATAACGCTCGCCCTCACATCGCTGCTGTAACGCAATGTGCTCTAAAGAGTGCTGACATGTTACTATGACCTGCAAAATCACCAGGTCTGTCTCCAATTGATAACGTATAGGATATCATTGGACGGCACCTCGAGCATCATCCACAGTAGGGTGGAGCGAAAAAAATGAATTTTTGATTTTCGTAAACGGGTATCTTTCATTTACTGTGAATGAGGATAAGTAACAATTCTGTAAAATATTTCACTTTTGCGACGTCATCTTTAGTCTGCGCATTTGGCCTAAAATTTTGAAATTTTTGATTTTTTTCAGATTTTTCAAATTTTTTTTTTTAATATTGCAAATGATAAAACTAGTGACGGGTGGTTATTAAATGGAATAAAAAGGTTTGAAATATACAAGGAATTTTTTAAAACCATTTTAGATTAAGATTTCAGTCTGCGCATCAGGCCCAAAGTTCATCAAATTTTCAGAAATTTCCGATATTTTCAACATTTTTTAACTCAGTATTTTCTCTCAATATTCACTTGAAGTGTCTTCAAACCTGTTTTTATTCATTTTGTTATTACTTTGAACCCTGCAACTCTTCGCTAGCTCATGTGAAACTACCCAGGACTCACCACGAGGAGGTGACCGCACTTCTAGTCCTACACGTGAACTCTTCCTACCAACCAATGGAGCACGTATTTACATTTCTTAGATACGTCTTTCACAGTTAAATTGCTCCTTTGTGTAGTAAATTGATCCAATATTTCTGGCAAATATCCTCGTTTTTACTAAACTTTTTCTTTTCCTGTGATTACATACTAATTTTGAAAAGCTTGTGACCTATTTGACAGCTCTTTCAACTAATTAGGTCTTGAATGGCAGTTTAAAAAAGAACGCATTCAGAAATCATATTTAAATTGTCAGTTTCCATAATCTTTGTAAATATTGTGTTGTTAAATTACCTGTAAAAGGTGGCTTTGTAATTTCCACATCATGACAAGAAATCATATCGATGTATACTGACTTTTGATTTATGTATGTGATGTATGAAAATAGATTTTTATCTATTTTTGGGATCTGAAGCGTTCTCACTTGTTTGCCTGTTTGTTTTATAGATTGAGCGTTGATAATACGATTTAAAACAAGTTTCTTTATATGTTCTCTCTTATAAACTAACTAGATAATTTCCCGGCGTTGCCCGTTTAATACAATATAGCTCTAAAAAATATTTGAATGAATTCTATCCACATAGGAATATAAAAACTTATTTCATGCTAAAATGAAATAGTTGAGCCTTAAATTGATAATTCATTGTTAATCGTAATCTTTGTTGGAAAATACTCCTATTTAAATGTGTTACATTTTATCAATTTGTATGCTTAAAGTCTTATCTCTATTACTCTATCTATTCAAGATTGAAAGAAAATGGCCATTTTGAGACAAAAGATTTGAATTTTGAGCTTTTTGGATCTTTTTCTAATTTCAAAACCCCCGCATATGTGAATTCTAATGCAACAAGGAACCTCTGTGACAAGCTTGTTGAAAATCCGACGAAAACTGGATTTCTATAAGGAACAAACATACATACATCCATTTATATACATATAGGTATCGATAACAGCATATTTCTTGGGTGCAAAGTATACACTGTTTTGAATAGATGTGAATACAATTTTCTGCTTTTTCCCGGAGAGATAAACTTTATAATCTCACACGAATTCATAGCTAAATTAGTAACGTCTGCACTTCATCCTAAAAGAGCAAGGACACTTTTACCGCGAAAGTTATGAACTCTTTTAAAAATTATAATCTAAAGATTATGTTAACTGTAGTCAACATCTGCCTTGAGAAAGCTTTCTTGGACTTCTGTTTCATATTTTTCTGGATATTTTTCCAGTCAAAATTACCTTGCTCATCTCATGAAGTTACTGTTGCTCAGTACTTGAATCATTTTTATTGTAAAAATCAATCTGATCAATGACAAATTCTATAGGTTCATATTGAACTGATTTGAAAGTATAATATGTTGTTTAGCTTCGTCCAACAGGCCCAAAAATCACTTTAGTCCACTGGTAGGTCCATCTAGCTTTTGCAAAAAATGCAACAAATTAAGTTCATTCAAATGTAATTGGCAAATGTCCCATTACAGAGGTCTACCAATACAAGTTTTTCTTCCAGTTTCCGTATTACACCTTTGTATTTTCCTGTCTTTGTAGTGCATCCATCAAAACCAATGCAAACAATATCCTACTCAAAGAAACAATTTATTGTTCCTGACTTGTCTAAGAAATGCAAATGTGTGCTCTCATTGGTTGGAAGCGAAGGGAGCGCGCGGGTGGCACCCAAAGTGCGCCCACTTCCTCGTGGTGAGTCCTGGGTAATTTCAATGAGCAAGCAAAGAGTTGATTAATTCAAAGAAACAACAAAATGATTAATAAAATGTTTTGAAGGTACTTTAAGTAAATATTGAGAGGAAATACTGAATATAAAATTTCTGCTCAATATTGAAAATATCGGAAATTTATGAATATTTGATGAACTTTGGGCCTAATGCGCAGACTGAAATCATAATCTAAAATGGTTTTGAAAAACTTCGTGCATATTTCAAACCTTTTTCTTCCATTTAATAACTACCCGTCACTAGTTTTATCATTTGCAATATTTTTAAAAAAAATTTGAAAAATCTAAAAAAAAATCAAAAATTTCAAAACTTTAGGCCAAATGCGCAGACTAAAAATGACGTCGCAAAAGTGAAATATTTTACAGAATTGTTACTTATCCTCATTCACAGTAAATGAAAGGTACCCGTTTACGAAACTCAAAAATTCATTTTTTTCGCTCCACCCTAATCCACAGTCAGCAATGACGGTCTTAGTATTGACACAACCAGTACAACAAGCATGGCACTCCATACCACAAAGTGACATTGGGCCCCTGTATGACATAATGCATGCACGCTTGCAGGCTTGTCTTCAAAATTCTGGAGGTTACACCCTCTATTTTATTAACATAATTTCACATTTGCACAGCATTTTCTTGGTCTTAAATTAGCCAGTGATCTTGTACATTTAATCAATTAAACATGTTAACTACACAATTGCATTACCCAAATTTCATTACTCTACAGTAATTTTTTCTTGGTGTTGGGAATTTTTATTCCGCCATTGTATATGTATATATCAAAATATAAGGAATAAGTCCAATTTGTTTCATGCTTTAAAAAAGTGGAATCACCTTAGTACTGGCGTTAAAAATATCTCTGCTTACAAACTTTTTTTTCAATATCTTAATGTTTCTTTCAAAAATCATTACATGCTTGGGTTTATGTAAGTAATTTGCCTCCTTTTTAAGTTGAAAACAGTGATCCCAGTTATGATGGAGCTGTAAAGCAAAACCCAAGAACTTTAAATAGAAGTCCGAAGCGAAACTGTACTTACCTTGATCGCGAAGATAAAAGTTGCTGCCTCAATGACTCTGGAAGGGACTTGGAGCAACGGCTCATTGGGTCCTCTCATCACCCCTCGCCCCCCTTCCCTCACCCACACACACTCTTCTCCTTTCATGCGGTATTGAGTATCAAGTCTCGTTTGGTTTTCGAAGCCATGAAACCCTGGAATGAGTATCTATTCAGAGATAAATCCAATGTTTGTGGTGAAAAGGCATTCGAACTTCTTCGCTGAGGAAGAATTTTCATCTCAATTTATTGATTTAAGCTACTTTTTTTTTTTTTTTTTGAAATTGTGAACTATGCTAGTACATCATGTTGTTTCCAGGGTTAAAATTTGGGGAAGTAAAACTGGACATACAACAATTTGAAAAAAAAAAAAAAAAAAAAAAAAAAAAAAAAAAAAAAAAAAAAAGATTAATAAAACAATTAAATTTAGTATTTAAATAATACAGCATTTGATGTTAGAGACTTTTAATGCGCAAAATAAAAATAAATAAAATTTTTAACTTTATAATCAGTCTTATCAATGCAGCAGTGTTAAAAATTTTCGAAACGGAAACAAGGAAATTAGATCTCCACAAAAGCTGCGCAGACGATTCTTTCTCCCCACAACATAAATTATTTATTATTATTTATTATTATATATATATATATATATATATATATATATATATATATATATATATATATATATATATACAGAAGCCATCAGCTTCAACATACATGAGGTCTTCGTTCTTCGCGCCTTGCGTCCTGACAAGCACAGGACAGATTTACGGCACAGAAAAGTTGAAATAACAACCATGGGCAAAGCGGGACTCGAACCATCCACCACTTGCTTACGAGGAGAATATTCTACCTGTAGGTCACCGTGGCCCCCACACTACAAATTACCTACTCTTAGACAACTAATTCCTTAGACAACAACATTCTTCGCAGATGTCGTGTGCACATGCAGGGAAAAAAAGTACAGCTACAGCATCTTCACCGTCATTATGGGTGACTTCACCTAATATTTATTTCAAAAAGAATCATTACCCGCGCCTAATTTGCGTTGGCGCCCATGTTGACTCAACTAAAATACAGGTGAAGCGCAAATGATAGACCAGATTTTGAAAAATAAAATTTTTCGAAACTGCTGCGTTTATATAAAGAGGAATATTCCAAGTTCTATTTTTCTCCAGTTACTATTACGAGCCTTTTGTTACACGCAAATACTTTTTTTTATACAGAAACCATGAGTTTCGACATACATGAGGACTGCGTACTATGCGCCTTGCCTCCTGATAAGCACAAGACAGATTTATGACACAGAAGTTGAAATAATCCATGGGCAAGGCAGGACTCGAACCCGCGACCTTTTGCTTACGAGGAGAATGTTCTACCTCTAGGCCACCAAAGCCCCCGCAAATATTTAATCTGCAGTCCAGTATAAGGCAACTCACTATATGGACGAGCTTACGCACCAAGCTTAAGTTTCAACACTTTGAATTCAGAGCGAAAGATTTCTTTTTTGGTGGTTGATGAGTGGTTGTCTTTTTTGGCAAATTATAGGTTTTTGGTAATTTTTCATCGTGAGCAATTACTTGAGGCACGTGAATTAGGCCAATCTTAGCACTGTCCTGAAACTTTTTTCTGGTAATCCTAGCTCCGCAACAATGACAAACTGAAAGCAAAAGTACTAAATTAGATCCAATTGGTGAAACTTAAGCTTTATGTGTCGGCCTGTCTTATATAGCGACTCTAGTTCAGTGCATCTACAAGCCACACGTCTTCTCTTAATGGGGTCACATCAAAGACAGTGTTTATTAACACTTTAATATTGCAAACACTACGAAATTTTCAAGAATAAGTTTTTTCAACATTACACACCATTAACGATATGATACTCTAAAATATGTTGAATGAATTGAATTACAAATTAGATGCTGCTATATACAAAAAGCTCCCCCATTGAGCATTTGATAGTGAACATGTTGCACAATGTGCTTACAAGTTGAATACTTATGTAATTGAACTTAAAACGAAAACAAAAAAAAAAAAACTTAGTGCACTCTGCCCACACTTCACAGTTGCTATGGAATTGGCAAACGTTCAGATATGTGAGTCTATGTGAATGAGAGGAAAAGTTACATTTAATGCGTGTAGTTTCAGTGCTACTCTGCTTAATTTAGAGGCTAATACACATCTGCAAAAGCTGGCATCCTTAAAAACTAACAACTGCCACCCATTTACGGGTGTAAATCGGATGTTTGCCCTCTCATCTCATCGGTGGCCAGACTGTATCCTCATTTGTACTCTTCCTGGGGTTATTTAAGCACAGAAATAAGTTACGATAACTATAAAACTCCCTCACACTGCAAAAAATAAACTGTTGTTTTTACAGTTTTATACTGGCAGCCGAGATTCTAGTTTAAAACTTTAAAATGCACAGCATTAAACTGTAAAATTGCTAATTTTACAGTTTATTAATGTGCATTCAAAGCCCTGTTCGCACTAACAAGTTAATACGGATTAAAAAACTTAGTGAGTTAAAGATTACCCATTTCTTAAATAGGCTATCGTAACTCGGATGAAGAAAACATAGATTAAATTTCATAGTGCAAACAGGGATTTACAATTTTGAACTGGAACTTCTGCTGCCAGTATTATACTGTAAAAACAACATTTTAGTTTTTGCAGCTTACTTCTTTTCTTATAAACTGTTCCAAAATATAAATTTATGTACTAGTTTTCATTAATAATTGTTGATGCAGCTTTAAAATAAAAGTTCTAATTTTAGTCCCATGAATATCTTTTCGAATTCATTCATGCGCAAAATTCAATATAGTTTTAGTACTCATATTCCTGATGCAGATCCGACGGGATGCCAATTTATGTCCCCGTCTAACTGTCATTGTTTTCTCATTCGACCGAAGAATTCAATACCGTGCTGTGAACAAAGAGGTTGGAATAAGTGAATTAAATGTCTCACATGAACGAAGCAAATCCCAAGATGGATTGTTCTTGACCGAGATTCTGAAGTATGGATTTTGGGTTTGGTTATTACGTTGGCTGAAATGTATTTCGAATGCACTTATTGCTCAGATGATACTTGAGGGTAACATTTATAATTTTTTCAAAAAATTAATGTTATCGTGTTTATTTGTTTTTTTTTTTTTTTTTTTTTGCTTAACCCTATATGTCCCAAATTAATTTAGCAATCAATTTTTACATACATTTTTGGTTTTTTAGTTTAAAATACATCAAGTAACATATATAACGAATACAAACAATTTTACAATCATTAGGGTCTAAGGCCCCCTACACCTTAGGGCCAATAAGAAAACCGATTGCTGATACCATCTGTCGACCTCTCGACAAAATACAAGGAGTGGTACTTTCAAGTGCCAGCATGATTCTAGCTATTTAGGATTCATAATAATAAATTAATGTAAGTGGTACTTCTAAGTCCCGTCGGAGCATAAAGGGTTAAGGACTGTTCATCGATGACGTCACACTTTTTCACTTCCTTTTACGTAGTAAAGGAGGTATTGTGATCGCGAAAAAAAAAAAAAATCACTCAAATTTGGGTCTAAATTTGGATTTTGCTAACCATTGATGAATGTTGAGCAGTTTTTTCGACCTGTCAGCACGTGCATATGTACCCGCCAACATAAACCAGCCGAAAAATATTTTTCAACCACCCCCGAGTTAATTACGACGAGTTTTCTCGTGACGTCTGTATTTACGTATGTATGTGCGTATGTATGTATGTCGCCTAACTGAAAAACTTTATGCCGTAGAAGCTTCTAGTTTGGTATGTAGACTCTGAAGGGTCTAGTTGTGCACCTCCCCTTGGGGTTGCATTCGAATGTTTCCAAAGGGGGTGTTTTACCCCATTTATGGGGTAAATCAGGGTTAATTTCAATGCAGACTTAAATGGTATGAATCGGCACTACCACTTGGCGATATATCGCCAAGCTTTTGGTCGCCAAGTGTTTGACGCCAATTTGGCAAAAAAAAATTTTTTTTTTTGAATTTGAGTTCAATTTGGCGCTATTGGCGATATTTTGCGAAAAATCCACTGAATGATGTTAAAATAGGCGATATTTAGGGAAATAATCACTGTAAAACACTTTTTTTGCAGTGTTTCGCGGCAAGCTAGGGGTGTAAATGTTTGAATTGTTATCTCCAAGCACTATTTTAGCACTTAAGGCATTTACTAAGAAATTTACACGTAAAAAGAAAGTAGTGTGGGGTCCATACCAAATTTTTTCAGCTTATTTTACCCTCCTCCCATGTCTAAGTTTTACACCTTACCTTGCCCTTTCCCTAACCTCGCCACCTGTCAAACTCCATTAGGTCGACATATTGTCGTTAAATACCGTTTTATTTCAACCAAACAATGAACGATATCATATTTATTGCTACATTTCTCTCCCTTTCCACAAGCTATCACAATTACACTAACTCTCCTTCCCTCTCAAAGTAGGATATCGTTAGCGAACAACCCTTTAGCCCTTTATGCCCGACGGGACCCAGAAGTCCCACTTATATTAATTTAGTATTATGAATATTAAATGGCTGTAATCTTACTGAAGCTTTTAAGTACCACTCTTTGTACTTTGCTGAGAGGCCGGCAAATGGTACCTGTGACCGCAAACATTTTTTCAGGGGCTCTAGGCGTAGGGGGCCTGAGCGCCTATTGATTTTCCAATTTTTTTTGGACTCGGTATATATGTTTGATGTTTTTTCAACTAAAAAAAAAACAAAAAAATAAATAAATAAAATAAAAATTCATTGCTAAATTTATTTGGCACATAAAGGGTTAACCATTTTGATGTCTATATGAAGCATTCTTTCCATCAAAGTTATTAAATGTCAAATGTCGATAGAGTAATTTAGACTTACACGCCCTACCAGGTTAAATGTTCTAGCCATTAGTTTTTATAATTACCAACACCAAAATAATTTTATGAAAATTAAAAGACTAAAACCCAAAAAAAAATCTATGCCTTCTTAAGTAATCCCCAAATCTGTAGGAGCTTAAGTTCTGCCTTGGGATTAATTTGTTAACTTCAAAATTACAATCATTAATTTTTGTTCTTATAAAACGATTAAAAGTTTGAACCACCCTCCAAAAAAGAAAAGCGAATAAAAAAGCTTACAAAAATGGATGAAAAAAACTTTTCGATACGTCGCAATACGCAAATTTAATTGTCTGCTTCAATTAAGGTCTTAATTTTTCATTCGTTAATTTAAATACTAAACACAATTTTCATCTTATAAAATTTCCAGGGCAACCACTAAACAAAAGATTTAACAGACGCGATAACTAACTTTCTGTGACGTAAATATGTTTAGTTTATTTCTTACGTGGTTAAGTATTTTATCAATCACTGTTAATAGCAATTACATGGATGAACTTTATGACATCGATGAGTTTAAGATTAATGAGTAAAATATCTTACTCGGATAAAACCTATAGGCCTTAATCATGTAGTTAATCATTAAAAAAGTGAGTAAGACATATCCATCTTATGTACACAAAACTCTGAATTTTTGAAAAAACTTAAGTAACGCTTATTCCACCGTTTTCCTTAAATTTAACTTTTCATTTTTATACGTATGATCTTGATTTTTTCATCATAAATGTAGCGTAGACCGAGGGTACGTTTACCCAGGGCTCTTTTTTTTTCGAAATATGTTATAACTACCGTGTCACAAGTCGTGACAGATTGATACTGGTCCCTAGTGCTCTCACATGTTCTTTAGCGTGCGTTGCGCTGTGGTATAGCATCTGTTGAGGATAACCTTCTTTCAGCCAACTTGAGTAAGTTTTATGTTGAACTTATTGAAGGCTTATTGTGAACTAAGAATGCTTAGATAAAAATAAACAAACATATGAATATTAGCATAACTTTATCCTTGTTTGAGAACAGTATTCGTGTGTTTTTGCGATTGAAATTACTATTAAATTTCATTGCACTTTAAAAATAAATCCGAACAAGGCGACGGGGCAAATTTACGCATCAACAACGAAGCACGTTTACGCAAGTTCTTACTGCGTAAACGCGCCCTTTAAGCTTTTTTGCACTGTACTGTGTCAATCCTTTTTGGTATTTTCAGGCTAGTTAGTTTTGCAAACATCATTTAAGGTTTGATTGAGTAAGAGATTCGTTTCTAGTATCTTAAAATAGTAGTTCTTTACTTATGTCTGTTCAGCTTTAATTTTGCAGACTGTTCTGTCCATTATGTGTATTTCATTTTATAGATGGTAAGACATTATGTTAAAGAAACCAACACAACTGTATTAGATGTCAAAATAATGAAAAATGCCGCTCTGTGAATGAAACTTGGTCAATAAGTGAGACTGCGCAAACATGCTCCGAGCAACAAACATTGACCAAAAAATTATTTTTCAACGCCTAAATACTCAAACAGGGCAAAAACTGAATGCACAAACTTTAACTTTATTAACTGCTTTATAAGATCATAACGTCTAAAATTTCTGAAATTGAAATGTAAAAAATAGAAAACTCAATGAAAAAAATCCACGTAAACGCGCCCCGGTCTAACCTACATTTCAGAAAGTTAGCCAAGAAAAAAAAGTATCCCTTTTACTGTTCTTTAAACTATAACTAATTTATTAAAGCTCCAAAGAAAAAAAAATTGGGGTTGAAAGTAATATTTTGAATATAAAAATGTCAGTTTTTAAACCGTATTATTATTTTAAAAAATACATCTAATCTGCAAAAACTCTCGCGGGTAGCCATTGTAATGAATTCGGCACTTCAAAGAAAAAAGGAAAGAGTTAAAAAATAGTTTATTTTATTTATGGAAATGAGTTTAATTTCGAAGTAAGAGAAAAAAATCTGTTTTTAAATATCCGTTTCTTAAGAAGGCTCAGTCCTTCATTTCCGGGGGAAAAAAGTTGGATTTTTATTAAAGTAATGAGTCTTAAACTAAACACTTCAATAAAGTAACGTCTTTTTGGGACTTTGCTCTTTTGTTTTATTTCTATCTTTTGCAGATGAAAATGGTATTTTTTAAAGATATTTTTTTCATCAACGCAAAACCAAAAAAATATTTCCAAATGTATTTTTTCTTAATATATTATCACTTTCTAGTGGTGCAACATCAATGAGAAAACATTGAAATTTCAAAGCTTTAATATTAGAAATTGAAATTTTGACTTCGATACTAGTCGAAGTTATTTATTGAACATACCTATTTTACGTTACATATTGTTATGTATAGTTCTGTGAAACGTAACTCTCCAGCTCGATCGTTAGCAGGGGAGCCCACGGGAAGGATTATGACTCAAGTTGCGCCATCAATTGGGGGGGGGGGGGGTAAAACTGATTTACTTATTTATTTAAATTATTTTTTAATTTTTTTTTGAATTTCAATTATTTACTGATTTTTTAATAAAAATTATGAATTAATTTATTTGTTAAATTTAAATGTTTTCTTTTATTTCTTCATTATTGTTTATTCATTTTTGTGTGGGTGTCTATGTGTGCTTGAGATGTCTAGAAGGGAAAAAGAGCTATTCTATTCTGCGCATGATCAGTACTTTAAAAAATATATATACACATAAATAATAGTTATAATTAGGGATGCACCGATTAATCGGCCATAATCGGCCACTTTGCCGATTATCAATAATCGGCAAAATCGGGCTGATTAATCGGCTGAAAAATATTTTTCAGACATTATTCTTTAAAGTATACTTTCACTAGGAAACTATGATGAATAATTTTATTAACAGTAATAATAATCCGCACAGTTGAAATAAAGTTTTTTTTAAATTAATTCTCCTACTTTAAAAAAATATACATAGACAATGATGCAACATTTTTCATGTGGCGATAGTTTTCTCCTTAGCACAGTGATTTCAAATAACCTCTAATTTTCAAAGAATAAAAGTATTGATTTAATTTGCTACTGATTACTACAATATATAAATTAAAAGCACTCCTAAATTGGAGTGTTCACCACACACTCCCCCTCCCCTGCTTCTTTTTAAATAAATTTTTATTTCCAATTAACATAACTAACAATGTGTTAATAATATTATTGACACTTTTTTTGAAAATTGGTTCTAAGAAATTTGATAAAATATTGAAATTAGTTTGTGAAAACTAGGAAAATGGAAAAAAAAAATTCTCCCAGAAACAAATCACTTACTATTTCTAAACTTGGAATTGTATAAGAGATAAAAAAAACAGTGATGGTAAAATTGGTAGTAGAAAAACAATTATCCTTATCTTTAATCGGCTCAGCCGGTTAATCGATAATCGCTAATCGGCCAATTTGCTTATCGGTGCATCCCTAGTTATAATTAAAAAAAATATATAAATAATATTTAAAAAATTAAATAAATGTAAAAAATAAAAAGTACAAGAGTGTTGTGAAAATGTTTGAGGGGGGTTCTAGCCATTGAGCTTCGGGAGGGGGGGAGGCACCTATGATCGTTCATTTTAAAATTACAAGAAAAAGTCACTTATGCTATTTCTTTTAAAGACACTGTCGCACATGCAACATTCCTCTAAAATTGGATGCAACATTCAGAAAATATAATTTTTCCATGAATGTTACTCCTTAAAATATTTTCCAGTATGTTTAAGCTTGCTATTATTTATATTTTTTCGGAAACGGCAAGAATGGTAGTAAATTTTAAATTACCTGTGATGAGGTAACAAGTAAACTGCCCCAACAGCTGATATTTCGTAACCATGTAGTCGATTCGTAAACAAGATAGTTCTTTATAATTTATTTACAACGCTCAACAAGTGGACGTTTTTCAACGAATAAAAATTGCTAAAAGCGAAAATTTAATAGATTCTCTTTTCTTGTTTTGAAACGAAATGAGAATGAAATCATTTTTTTTATTCCAATAAACAGATATTAAATTTTAGGTTCATTTATTTAATTTTATGCTCAAAATTGTCGATTTAACAAAGTCTCAGGTACACACACACGTGGTGGGTTTGGTTAAAAATAACACAATATACTTCCCAAACCTATATGTGAAAAAATGTACACCCTAAGAAAACAATATTTCTCCTTTGCAACTTATTCTGTTTGATTTAGTCCTAAAAAGAGCCCTTTGTTAGATTTGCGAAGATTGCGAAGTCATCCAAAAAATATACAGGGTGTCCACTCCTATCGTGGACCAATAGCTAATTTCTTAACCCTTAGAGATAAGCATATAGTTTATTTAGGAAAAAATCTCTAAATTGCGAAAGGAATTTCGGGTCTATTCAATGTTTTTCAAAAAATCAAATTTTGAAAGAGTTACGAAATTTATATTTTTATACAGCCCCCCAGTCGTATCAATCATATTTAGTAAAACATTCTTGACACTGTAACATTTAAAACTAAAAAAAAATCACTGTTCTACCACAAAAATTGACCGAGTTATGACGTTTTGAAAAATCAAGATTTTGCATTATTTCATGACGTCATCGAGAGATCGCTCCACCGATGACGTCATAAAATATTGAATAGACCCAAAATTCTTTTCGTCATTTAGAGATTTTTTCCTAAATGAACTATATGCTTATCTCTAACGGTTAAGAAATTAGCTATTGGTCCACGATAGGAGTGGACACCCTGTATGTATTAACATATACACTGCGATGCAAAAGTTTAGACAAAATGCAAATGTGTGAATAAAAAGAAAACTATTCAACGAAATGCTTTCAAATTTCTATTGCAGGTACACAATATAGTCCCAAATACGTGTCTGGAGTTCTTATAACTATAACTGGAATCAAAATTTGTATATTACAAAAGACATTTTTTTACATTGTTGCAAAAGTTTAGACAATAGTCAGATTTTATGCAAATATCCCTTGAAATGTGATTGGTGGAGGAAATGCGGGACTGTATTATTCATTTATGAAGTGCAGAGATTGCTGAATAAATTATCAAAATCTCAAAAGCTCTTTAGTTCTCGTGTAAAGAAGATGAGAAAGTTTGGAAGCCGAAATTTGAAAATGAACCTACTTTATTAATTTTTTGTCTTTTAAATCGGCTCTAGTATGGTAGTACATTGTTTTTTTACTTTGTGGAGAGCAAATTCAGACATGCGTATCGATCAAAAAGTCCAAGAAAAATTATATTTCTTAAGGATGAAGGAATTGAAAAAACGGCTCAGACTGACGATTCGCCCCTTAATCCTACAAAACTTCAACTTGGGTCAAAAACAGCACGTGACAGCATAAGTAAATGAACAACTGAATCGGAATGCATAAAAAAAAACAAAGAATTGTGCCTGAGCCTTTTCTGACAGAGTGTCCCAAATGAGCCAGATTTTAATGTGAAAAGCAGCATATGTATCATCGTGACTAAAAAATAAATGGTACTTTCTTTTATAAAAATTATTAAAATTGGGATGGCCTAGATGGATTATAACTCTTTTCGCGGGACTTGAGAAATATCCAATGATCATATGCTGTACTGCTTTTACCATACTGCAATACCATACTAGAGCCGATTTAAAAGACAAAAAATTAATAAAGTAGGTTCATTTCCAAATTTCGGCTTCCAAACTTTCTCATCTTCTTTACACGAGAACTAAATATATTTTGATTATTTATTCAGCAATCTCTGCACTTTATAAATGAATAATACAGTCCCGCATTTCCTCCACCAATCACATTTCAAGGGATATTTGCATAAAATCTGACTATTGTCTAAACTTTTGCAACAATGTAAAAAAATATCTTTTGTAATATCCAAAATTTGATTCCAGTTATAGTTATAAGAACTCCAGACACGTATTTAGGACCATATTGTGTACCAGCAGTAGAAATTTGAAAGTATTTCGTTGAATAGTTTTCTTTTTATTCACATATTTGCATTTTGTCTAAACTTTTGCATCGCAGTGTATTAAATTTATGTTGCTATCGATGTAAAACAAGTGTCTGTATATGGAGATTGAGAAAAAAATAGGTTAAGTACCGTTTTCTTGGTGACGCTAAAGTAATTAAACACTACAAATAGAAATCGAAAATCTAAAATTTTTGAAAATAAAAGCTAGTTATAAAAAACCTAAAACTTATTGAATAGTTTTAAACATGTAAATTGAAAAGGAAAGTGGATAAATGTGAAATGTGACATTTGAATTTCGCCGATTTACACAAATTCAAATTAGTGTGTGTTCAATTGTGTTAACTCACAAACACAATTGAAGAGGCAAGTGAATAAAGGTGATATGTGACATTTAAATTTCGTCGATTTACACAAATGCAAATCAATGTGTGTTCAATTGTGTTAACTCACAAACACAATTGAAGAGGCAAGTGAATAAAGGTGATATGTGACATTTAAATTTCGTCGATTTACACAAATGCAAATCAATGTGTGTTCAATTGTGTTAACTCACAAACACAATTGAAGAGGCAAGTGAATAAAGGTGATATGTGACATTTAAATTTCGTCGATTTACACAAATGCAAATCAATGTGTGTTCAATTGTGTTAACTCACAAACACAATTGAAGAGGCAAGTGAATAAAGGTGATATGTGACATTTAAATTTCGTCGATTTACACAAATGCAAATCAATGTGTGTTCAATTGTGTTAACTCACAAACACAATTGAAGAGGCAAGTGAATAAAGGTGATATGTGACATTTAAATTTCGTCGATTTACACAAATGCAAATCAATGTGTGTTCAATTGTGTTAACTCACAAACACAATTGAAGAGGCAAGTGAATAAAGGTGATATGTGACATTTAAATTTCGTCGATTTACACAAATGCAAATCAATGTGTGTTCAATTGTGTTAACTCACAAACACAATTGAAGAGGCAAGTGAATAAAGGTGATATGTGACAGTTTTTAAAATTTCTAGAAAAAGCTTTCAAAAAAAATTTGTTACCTTTTCACCTTCATCCATGGTAAAAAGTATGTTTTTTCGAAATTATCACATATCACCTTTATCCACTTAAACCTTCAATTCACATTTAAATTATAATAAAATTTTTGGTTATAATCGGCGTTTTTGAAAATAGTTAAAGGAATGAAAATAAATTATTGTTTCTACCTTATTAATTGATTATAAAAGGGAAATTTATTCTCTAAAAGTTACTTTTATTGGAAATGAAAACTCTACGAGAAAAAACCCTTAAAGATTAAACAAGTTCTAGTTCAATATCTTTTTTTCCACCTTTTCTATCGTAATTTAAGCAATTTTCACCACACACACACATACAAAGTTAATTAAAATAATTCATTTTAATTCTAGCAGTAATTTAAATATTGCTTTCATATGTAATTATTCGATATGATGGGCTTTGTATTACGTTAAGAAAACTAAATTTCGAAAATTCCAATTAACTGAAATTATCATTCAAATGGATTTTTTTTTATTTCTTTTAATGCAGTTTTTTTCCGGGCTTAGTTAGATTATCTAACAACAATGAAGTTTTTTTTCCTGCGTTTCCGTGCTTTTGTAATAATTATTAAAGAAAGATAAGAAGCATAGTGAAAAAACTTTGATAAATCTGAATTCGATTCTTAAATACCTAAAATTAGAAAATTAATTGCTGGAAATATTTATTGCAGTTTTTACTACGAAAAACTCCTTAAAATTACTTTTTGTAAGAAAAAGGAAACTGCCCCATAAAATTGGTATCTTAAAATATCCATACACAATCAAATTTTCCGTTGAGTCTAAAATAAAGTTATCTTTAAACTCGAAAGTGACTTTTTTGCTGAATCATGTAATAAAACTTGTACTTGTGTATGTATATGTGCTAGTTTGGCTGATGGGTTAGCTTATTCTCCAACTTTGAGGGTTCAGAAAAGAAAAACGTTGGCGGTAATCAAGGCCGTAACCAGACCTTAGTTTCGGAAGTGACTTTTTTGCTGAATCTTGTAGAAATAAAACTTATACGTGTGTATGTATATGTGCTAGTTTGGCTGATGGGTTAGCTTATTCTCCAACTCTGAGAGTTCAGAAAAGAAAAACGTTGGCGGTAATCAAGGCCGTAACCAGACCTTAGTTTCGGGGAGGAGACCTTAGTTTCGGAAGTGACTTTTTTGCTGAATCTTGTAGAAATAAAACTTGTACGTGTGTATGTATATTAGGGTGGGCCGAAAATGACTTATTTTTTTTTCGATGATGAGGTATGCGGAAAAGGTGCCATTGGGGACACAAAGCACTCACAAAAAATTTGAAATTTTTTGCACAATTTCTTGATCTGCAGCAATCGCCTTGAAGTTTCGGAAAAATGCTAATTTTTGATGTTTTTCGTAAAATTTGTGAAAATTTCTTAAAAATATTTTCAGTGATAGGTGTAACTTACAAGGTACTATTAGGGGCACTAAGTTCATATAAAAAATTTGAATTATTTTGCTCCATTTCTTGATCAGCCATAAACGTTTGGGGGTTTTAGAAAAATTGCTAAAATTGGATATTACAGCAAAATTTGTGAAAATTTTTTAAAAAATTATTTCCGGTAATGGGGAGAGCAAAAAAGGCTCACTACATTAAACTTGAACTAGGTGACCCGTGCGGAATTCCGCAAAAAAAAAAAAAAAAAAAAAAAAAAAAAAAAAAAAAAAACTCTTAACTTAAAATTTAATACGACAATTTTTATTGGCTTCATTTGCACAACATCGCCATCTACTGCCGTCATTCTGACAACTTTTCAAAGAAATCAAAGACACGTTCACTTTTACAACTACTACAAAAGTGATACCCTATATTAAAATCAAATACCCAGGGCTACTACTAAACTAAATACTAACGTTATCGCAAAACTACCATAGTATTCTGAAACCATAAAAGTTACAATTAAGGTTTACCGAGCTAAGCCTTGGCTTGAAATGTCGCATTTAAAATTGATTTGAACAACAATGTAACGATTTTAACGTTTGAGCAAAAAATTTAACTTTTTCAAACTTCAATCGCTTATAAGTCGCTCAAACGTGGATTTTCGAGATTCTCGTTACGCGGCGCTAGCGGAGAAACGTTCTAGAGAAAGCATTTTTTTTAATCTTTCGAATGAAATCAAAATGGAGACGATACGACAATTATTTCGCTAGATAGAGTCAATTTTGTGCCCAAAAATTGAAGTTCGAATAAAAAACGAACCGACACTTTTTAGAGGGTGGGTCTAATTTTCGTCAATAGCCCGCGGGATAAGCTTCAAAATCATAAATTTTCTTGCAATTTGATAAAGAAATGAGCGAGTTTCGACCGGGTATAGGATTCGGCTTAGAGAAATAATATATGGAGATTGTAAATGATATTTAATTTGTCACAATAACGGGGAAAATTCGGAAAAAATGCTTTTTTTTAAAAAAATGATCCAATTTATTTATTAATTTTTAAGCTTTATAAAAATTCCGTCCAAGTGTTGAGAGACAATTTAAGAGTCTGAAATGAGAAGTAGTTTATCAAATAATCTGCATTTTTATTTTTAAAATTCGTTAGAGTTACAAATTAGTTATTTATTACTATTGAATTAAAACAATTTGTTAACTGAAAGTGCTTCACAGTTCTCAGCTTATTGCGCATCCAAATATCTTGCAAAATAATCCAGAACTCAACGCGAGGAGGTGGCTGCACGAGTTCCACCAGCCCTCCACCTAAAAATATATTCACATTGTTTTGCATTCTTCATGCAACAAAGTCCTTCTTCGAATTAAACGTTGACATTTTTATCCTAGCTTGTATCTTTGCTCTGACGAAGGTATCTCTGTCCTCATGATGGCCACATACGTGCATTGCCGCTTCTATCACTATTTTAATTGTTCTTTCCACAGCTTGCGTGTGACTTGAAAAGCGGACTGAAGCTTCATCTAAAACCAAGCCTGATTCTATGTTTCTCTCAATCTCTTCGAATGAAAGATTCTTTGTAATTGGAGGCTCACTAAGATCTGTTGAGAGCCAGTCGATGCAGTCGTAGTACTCAGTAGCCATAAAGTTCAGTTTTAGAACCTTAAACTGTCTCAGTCTCCTGATCTCTTTCTTCTTTGAAAGGCGGCATTGTTTAATCCTTTTCCATGCCAATTTTCTGATTTCGTCTGTCGCCATTGCTAATAGTATATTCTCAGGATGGCTACAGTATGCATTTCTTTGAACCACCGAATGCACTATCGTCTTTAAATCATCAGGGAGGAAACTTAAGAGTAGAATGACGTAGTACGAGTTTATGCGCAGAGTATGGTTCTCAGTGAGGAAGCTACCGGTGAGCAGATGGACCGAGATATTTGTGGAAAATAGTTCTGCTCTCAAACTTCCTCTCTGATGACTTAACGATAGTGCATTCGGTGGTTCAAAGAAATGCATAATATAGCCATCCAGAGAATATACTATTAGCAATGGCGACAGACGAAACCAAAGAAATCAGAATATTGGCATGTAAAAGGATTAAACAATGCCGCCTTTCAAAGAAGAAAGAGATCAGGAGACTGAGACAGTTTAAGGTTCTAAAACTGAACTTTATGGCTACTGAGTACTACGACTGCATCGACTGGCTCTCAACAGATCTTAGTGAGCCTCCAATTACAAATAGTACAGCAGATATGTGACCGAATTGTGCCTTTAATGATAGAAACATGAAACTTGGCACACGTATACTACACATCAAATGATTTAATTCTGGATACGCGGCCATCTGAGATTTCGTCTATTGGAGTAATGGCAGCCGTCAAACTGCTGAATTTTCGTACTTTTTTCGAAATTTCCCCATTTTGACCATGAAAGAGCACGTTTTTGACAAACATCATATATTACATATTTAAACTACATTAAATTTGCTACAAGTTGATACAAAAATGGACTTGTTAGCTGTAGTAGTTTTTGAGATATAGCTTCTCAAAGTTTCACAAATTCTCCAAAATTGAACATTTTTAGTTGATTTTCTTGTTTTATCATATATGCAAATGTCTTTATATTTTCAATAACCTGCATTGTATAAGTAGTGAAGTAAACATTTATTGAATTTAACATTTTGAAGAGGGTGGGAGAAAGGGTAAAGGTTTTGAGTGACGGGGGAGGCTCCGGTTCACAACCGGAGAACTGATATCCAAAAGAGAGAGAGGATATTGAAATCCAAAACTTCCTCTGAATATTTTTAGAGTTCCTTCAAACCTTTTTAAATCATATTAAATGATAACTGTTAAAACTATACAGAGTTATTATTGTTCCATGAATAAAGAGTGTGTTCCTCGTAATTATAAACTCATGTTTGGGAAAATTGCAACCCCATGAAGGACTTATGCGAATGGGCTGAAATTTTCAGCAAATGCAAAGTAAGGTATGATATGCAAATGATTGGAATTTTAGACGCGTAGCGCATGCGTACGCTGAGCAGCGCCCTCTGAACGCCAGATTTATCCGAATAAAGGGACGGCTGCAACAAGGTGTGTATGGTTATAGGTGGTTATCTGCTTATGATATGCTGCTGCGTTGCTTATGCCTCTTCGACGAAAAGGAGCGAGGTTTCAACAACTTACGGAGTTTAAACAGGAGAGGATCATCGGCCTTCGTGAAGCTGGATTGTCTTATCTTGAAGTAGCCAATCGTGTGCAGCGTAACAGCAGCACAGTGATGCGTGTTTGGAAGCAGTGGACGGACGAGCGTTGGACAGCTCGGAAATCCAGGAGTGGACCCTGAAAAGTGACGTCAGCGCTTTATGATAGACACCTGATCCGCATGGTACTGACGGACCGTACAGCTTCTTTCAGACAACTGGCAGCACAGTTATCAACAGCTACAAGTGTTTCAATGTGTGCTTCATCAATTCGTAGACGTCTGATGCAGCGTGGACTGCGCACAAGGACTCCTTTATAATACAGGATCCCGCTCATGGTAAACTATCGCCACCTGTGGCTACAATGGGCTCATCAGCATAAGGACTGGCGTGCTGATTGGCAGTATGTTGTGTTTTCTGACGAATCCCGGTTTAATTTGTGGCACCATGATAGCCAAATTCGCGTACGACGCTATGCCGGTGAACATCACCTTCCAGAGTGCATTATCGAACGTCACAGTGGACGAACACCTTGAGTCATGGTCTGGGGTGCAGGACCGGATTTACACATCTTTCGCCTATGGGCCCGAAAATTATCGCCCCCCCCCACCCTCAAAAAAAAACGGAACTTTGTTTTAGTGTAAAATGTTCTGATTTTGCACAAGATGAATATAACACAAAATAAAAAATAACTGAGACCCCCTATTTTATATTACGCAAACACTTTTTTTTCCAAAGGTCAAAATTATAGTTGTAATGTGAAGTTATTGAACCATGGTAGTTGAAAATAAATTTAATTTATTGTAACATTTTTTTGAATTGTTAAACTTCTGCTAATTGTTCGAGATAGAATTAATTTCTTTAGCCATTTAAACATAGTTTTTGTTGGTATGGAAACCCATTTGTTTTAAGAAACGAGCATAATACTATAAGAAAAATAACATACTGAAAGGCAAGGCTAAGTAAAAAAATTTTCATGAAAGAAAATTATATTTTATTTGCTCAAAATATTACGTACTTTGTTAGAGAAAGGTAGGACCAGATTATCGAAATAAAATAAGGAAGTAATATAAATGACAAGTTGTGGGCATACTCAAGGGTTCTATTATTATTATATTAATGGGGATACAAGATACAAATTTAAAATGTTAGTTCATATACAAAAACGAACTCGAACTGGGATATAACTCAAAAATTGCAGTTTTATAGCTATTTTATCTTCATCAATTTTAAATTATTATTCAGGCTTTAATATGTTTGGAAATAAATTATTATACACTGATTCGAATAAATATAGTCTCACTCGCTTCGTTATGCACTTATTAAAAACTAATAAACGCTAATTAGAACCATGTGACTGAAAGACCAATTCCTAGAATACGGAGCAGGGGGTGAAACCCCTTTTGCCGAGAGGGGATGCTTTTCTTGTTTTCGACTTGAACACAGTCGCCTGGTCTTGATAAGGAAAAAAGAGGAAAATAGAGCTTCTGCTGAAAAGTTAGGCTGGGTGAAAATGTTTTGAGACGGAAAAAAAGAACAAAAAAAAACTAGCTGTCGTGGCCGTCACGAAACTTTCTTCTATATCTATCTTATGAATTCCGGTTACAAAATAAAATACGTACTCGCCCGAGTAATTGGAGACAGTTACAATTTCCCAATTATCGTAATAACCCTGCAAATTCAGAATCAACGAGCGAAATTGGAAATCATTGCAAAAGCCTTGTTTAGATAAATTGCAAACATTTTATTTGTTAGTAAAAAGAAATTGGCAACAGTTAAAAATTTCAAATCATTGAAAGTTTTCAGCTGTTTTGATAATTAAATAGCGTGAAAGCGATTTTTTAATGAATTAATTTTTCGCATTGTTGACTAAGCGCAAAGATCACCCCATCCTCCCCCTGAGGAGATTGGCGACAAAATTTAATCGATGCTTGCTTCCATATTGAGTTAGTGTTATTCCAAATTTCATTCAAATCGCAGCAATATTTCCCGAGATACAGTAGGTGCAATGACAAAATAAGCACTTTTGATTGCTCCACCCCCCTTGGAGATATTGACAAACAAATTGAATCAGCACCTGTACTCAGTAGGGTCTACCTATGGACCAATTTTCGTTTGATTCCGCCGGTTACTTCCTGAGATATAGCAATCACCCCCGCGCAGAACACGTGCGATTGCTCCACCCCCTTGGAGATATTGACAAACAAATTGAATCAGCACCTGTACTCAGTAGGGTCTACCTATGGACCAATTTTCGTTTGATTCCGCCGGTCACTTCCTGAGATATAGCACTCACTCCCGCGCAGAACACGTGCGATTGCTCCACCCCCCTTGGAGGAATTCGCTAAACAAAGTCAGGTGCACCAGTTCACATGGTGGTACATATGTGCAAAAATTTTTGTTCGATTTCATGCAGTAGTTTTTGCTCTAGCGCGGCCACAAAAACTAGTCACACACATACAGACTCACACACAGACACACACACACACACACACACACACACACACACACACACACACAGACAGACATTTTCCAAAAATGGTCGAAATGGACTCAGCGCACCTCAAAACGTGCAAATCCGTCAAAATTCGACATTCGAAAATTTTCACGAAACCAATACTTTCTTCTATATATTAGATATAGAAGAAAGTAAAAAAAAGCGCCGCTCCTGAATTACATGAAGAATTTTTTTTAAGGATAGAATTGGAAATAATTCTGAAATTATTTTGTTATTTGCGGAAATTTTTGATTGATACAATCTGCCGCCCCCTGAAATTTGCCGCCCTGGGCCCGGGCCCATGTGGCCCATGCCTAAATCCGGGCCTGCTGGGGTGCCATATCATATCACGGACGATCTCAATTGCTACGAATTGTAGGTAGCCTGAACAGCAACCGGGACATCAGTGAAGTTCTACAGCCCCAAACTTCCTTCAAGGCTTGCCTGGCGCTGTATTTCAGCAGGATAATGCCCGCCCTCATGTCGCTAGGACAGTTCAATCCTTCCTTGCATCGCAGCAAGTACAGCTTCTTCCCTGCCCAGCGTATTCCCTAGGTATGTCGCCGATTGACTATGTGTAGGATTTCGTTGGTCGGCGTCTCGTTCGTGATCCTCGTCTTGTTGCTTCTACAGACGAACTCTGGGTACGCATACAACCAGTATGGAATGCTATTGATCAGGCAGACATTAAAAATTAGTTCCATGCCACGTCGCGTAGCATCACTTATAGCAGCGCGTGCTGCCTACACAAAATACTAATTTCAATATTTTTTAATTATTTGCTGGCTCTTTCTAAGTTTAATCATTTTTTTGTACCACTATCACTCAGCTGTGTATTAAATTTCATTCAATTATGACGATTCCTTCATGTAGTAGAGAAAATATCAACGTAAAATAGGCACAAATAAGCAGAGATAATGCAGACACGTGTTTCGAGGCTACAAGGAGCCCCTTTTTCAATGCAAGAAGTGTGAGCTTTAGGATGAAGAATCATCCGATAAAAGCAACACATTCGAACAAAAGATAGTATAAATAGCAAAAACTGGATATTAACAAAACAAACAAGACAATGCTTAGAGCCGAAATTTATTACATGAAACCATCAAGAAAAAACGGTTAAGAAATAAATTTCCAAAAGATCCGATAGATCATAAACATTGTCAAAAAATGAAACCACTTATGAATAAATTAGCAATAAATTTGCGAATAGGAAAATTATGTACCGAAGCAGTTGCAACACACAGAAAAAACAGCAGAAGAAAACAGAATGAAATAAAATGAAATAATTTTGTTCGAATGTGTTGCTTTTATCGGATGAGTCTTCATCCTAAAGCTCACACTTCTTGCATTGAAAAAGGGGCTCCTTGTAGCCTCGAAACACGTGTCTGCAGTATCTCTGCTTATTTGTGCCTATTTTACGTTGATATTTTCTCTACTACATCAATAGCACAAAGGTATTTATAAACTTGATTCCTTCATGGTGTTGTAATTTTCATAAACATGAGTTATGTTATATTTATTATCTTTATCTAAATTTGTAAGCGTCTACTATTGAAGACAAAATTCCATCAATTTTGGTCACATATCTGTTGCGCATTTTGGACGATTGAAAAAGAACTATAAAGCGCCCCCCTAGCGGTAAAAGTTAAAATCCTTTTAAAACACACAATGCAATAGAACTTTATTAGAAAAGGATATTAAATTCCGTGATTTTTTTCGTAACGTACGCTATTAACCTTGTGAATATCGAAACAAAGAAGCACATTAAATATATTCAGAGGCCACCCTTTCGAACGTCCGCCATTACTGAAATATTCGAAATCTCAGATGGCCGCGTTTCCAAAATGACTCGCAATTATACGTAGTATATGCACACCAAGTTATTTGCTTCTATCATTAAAAGCACAATTCCCCCTTTTTTTTGTCATATATCTGCTGCACTAAAAGAATCTTTCCTTCGAAGAGATTGAGAGAAACATATAGAATCAGGCTTGGTTTTAGATGAAGCTTCTGTCCGCTTTTCAAGTCACAAGCAAGCTATGGAAAGAACAATTAAAATAGTGATAGAAGCGGCAATGCACGTATGTGGCCATCATGAGGACAGAGATACCTTCGTCAGAGCAAAGATACAAGCCAGGATAAAAATGTCAACGGTTAATTCGAAGAAGGACTTTGTTGCATGAAGAATGCAAAACAATGTGAATATAATATTTTTAGGCGGAGCGCTGGTGGAATTCGTGCAGCCACCTCCTCGCGTTGAGTTTCGGATTATTTTGCAAGATATTTGGATGAGCAAAAAGCTGAGAACTGTGAAGCACTTTCAGGTAACACATTTTTTTAATTCAATAGTAATAAATAACTAATTTGTAACTCTAACGAATTTTAAAAATAAAAATGCAGATTATTTGATAAACTAATTCTTATTTCAGACTCCTAAATTGTCTCTCAACACTTGGACGGAGTTTTTATAAAGCTTAAAAATTAATAAATAAATTGGATCATTAAAAAAAAAAAGCAATTTTTCCGAATTTTCCCCGTATTTGTAACAAATTAAATAAATATCATTTACAATTCAATTTTAATGTTAATTCAATGATAATAGTGAGCTTTTTTTGCTCTCCCCATTACCGAAAATAATTTTTAAAAAAAAATTCACAAATTTTGCTGTAATATCCAATTTTAGCAATTTTTCTGAAACCCCCAAGCGTTTATGGCTGATCAAGAAATGGAGCAAAAACATTCAAATATTTTATGTGAACTTAGTGCCCCTAATAGTATCTTTTAAGTTATACCTATCACTGAAAATATTAAAAAAAAAAAATTTTGTCAAATTTTACGAAAAACATCAAAAACTAGCATTTTCCCGAAACTTCAAGGCGATTGCGGCAGATCAAGAAATTGTGCAAAAAATTTCAAATTTTTTTTGAGTGCTTTGTGCTCCTAATGGCACCTTTTCCGCATATCTCGCCATCGAAAAAAAATAAAAGTCATTTTCGGCCCACCCTAATGTATATGTGCTAGTTTGGCTGATGGGTTTGCTAATTCTCCACTCTGAGGGTTCATAAAAGAAAAACGTCGGCGGTAATCAAGGCTGTAACCAGACCTTAGTTTCAGGAAGGGTTTTACCAAACCTATTTCTCGTGAAATCTATAAAGTCAATAACGTTAGATTGTTCTATATTTAGTTTATTTTTGTTACAATCTCTACTAATAATAAAGCTGAAGGTTTGTCTCTCTTTCTGTCCTTCTGTCTTTCGTTCTGTCCTTCTGTCTGTCTGTTACGCGCGTAGCGCCAAAACCGTTCGGTCGATTTTCATGCCACTTGGTACAAAATTAGTTTGTAGCATGTAGTTTTGCACCTCGAAGCGATTTTTCGAAAATTCCATTTCGTTCTTTTTCTATTCGAATTCTTAGCGGAAATTCGATAAAATAGGGAAGAAATATTTCACACACATTTTCAAGTCTTATGTCATTCGAAAGCTTGAAATTTTCTGCACAAAATGAAGTTTTTTCGAAGTTTCTACGATCATCAGGAGAGCTGTAACAATTGTTTTTAGAATCCCGAAATTCAAGGCTTACTTTCAGTAAAGCAAACCAAACGATTCTAAAATGGTTGAGCTTTAGAATAAAATTTGTTTAAAAAGAGGATAAAATTAATTATTTTATCAACGGAAATCAACTTTTCATGTTGTTACTATGGTTACGTGTTCATACTTATTTTTGTTTCTTTCTTTTTCCAGGGTTGCCAGCGTCAATCTTCGTAGGCTACGGCCAGACGTAGTATTTTTGATTCTACGGTAGTATTTTTTCGGCCCAAATAAGGAGCGTAGTATTTTTCTGGCAACCCTGTTTCCAATACACTAATGACTTAATTAAAAGATTTGGCGAATTTTTTTTTTTTTTTCATTTTTATAGATTTTGCATTTCAGCAACATTGATTTTGGCAACGTTTGGAAACAGTAGTATTTTGTAATATTTTTTAGAGGAGGCGTAGTATTTTTTTTGTTCCAATTCTCTGGCAACCCTGTCTTTTTCCCGGTGAAGATGCTTTGGGACCCTGCTTGGCGCGTTTTCAAAAAGTCAACTACGCAAAATAGCTAGGGTTACCATGCTTGGCGCGCCTATCGTTCATTTAGCGAGAAAAGGGTACCTAAAGCACAGATTAACGAAATATCGTATCAATTGCGATATTGCATCGTTTTTAGCCTACTTTCCCGTTAAAAATAAAAGAAAGACGAAAAAAGTATTAAAAGTAGCTTAATGCATCTAAAAAATATCGCCAAGTCCAAAAAATATCGCCAAATCCAAAAAATATCGCCAAGTTAAAAAAATAAAAAGGTAAAATGAATATCGAAAAATTAAAAATTTGAAAGTAGGGTATTGAGATGGGGAATTTGTGTGTGTGTCGGTCGGTCGGTCTGTCTGTCCCCCCCTAATAACTTTTGAATGAACATTCCGATTTGGACAAAGTTTTTTTTGTTGGAAAGATCTCGGCGAGTACAGCTCATTCCCATATTTGATTTTTTGATTTGAACAATTTTTGATTCAACTTTGAGCCGTTCAAAAAACCGGTCCCGCGATACTAACTTTTTAATGAACAGTCCGATTTGAACAAACTTTTTTTTGTTGGAAAGAACTTTTCAAGGGTACTTCATTCCCGTATTTACATTTCCGATTTGAACAATTTTTCGTTCAACATTGAACCGCTCAATCAAGCTGTCACCCCCTAATAACTTTTGAATGAACAGTCCGATTTAAACAAACTTTTTTTTGTTTGAAGCATCTCGGCAAGGATACTTTATTACCGTATTAAAATTTTCAATTTGAACACGTTTTCGTTCAACATTGAACCGTTCAAGACCTCTCCCCACCTAATAACTTTTGAGTGAACCGTCCGAATGGAATAAACTTTTTTTTGTTTGAAAGATCTCGGAGAGGCTTTCCCACACATTCCCATATTTCGCTTTTTGATTTGAACCATTTTTCATTCAATAATGAACCGTTCAGAAAAAAAAATTAACATTAGCGTCTACGGGGAATTTAAGTTGAATGTTGATCCTGAACTTAAAGTCGGATTTCCTTCAAACTAACTTTGTAAGAAAATGGTTTTGATAAATAATGTTTGTAACGTACTTTTCTGAGTAATTTTCTGTGAGGACTCTGATTCCGACTCCGACTCCGCAAACATGGCGTAAATGCAGGCTCAGAAAAAAATTACTGACTTGCAGACGATTTTTTGTTTATTTATTCATTTGTTTTATTTTATTTATTATTTTTTTTTTTTGGCAGACGATGTTTTTTTTGTAACAAAAATTTTTCATTCACGAGAACATTTTATTTTTTATTTATATTTAACAACTGGCAACAGATTAAAAGTGAAATTCGAGACATTTTATTAACGGACGAGTTTTTTTTTTTTTTTCTTTCTTTGATAAAATGTGTTTTGATGCTCTTTGTACTTTTATTTATTTATTTATTTATTTTATTATTATTATTATTATTTTTTTTTTTTTTGAAAACGATGGAGGATTTTTTTCTACGGAGGAACTGTAACAGTTACACTCTTTAAAAGGTGCGACAAAACTTTATTTATTCGTTAATTACTTTTTACGTGTCTATTTCATCTGATGAAAGGGGTATATTTTGCTTTTCGAAATCAGCTCTAAGTGCTAAAACGGTATGTTTGACATAATTTTAAGTCTCAGATAATCAAGAGAATAACGATCAGATGCGAGAATGCCGATGTCGATGTACGGGAAAGTAGGCTCGTTTAGTTCTTGACAGAACTTCTTGTTTTTAAAGTGTTTCATTTCGGAAAATGTATTGTTTTGTTTTTTAAGCTAGGAAAGAAAACTTTCTTCTTCTTTTAAACTTTGGTAAGATTTCTGTTGGTTCCTGTTATCAACAAAATTGTTCTTATTTTCTCTTTTGGCTTATTTTTGTCCATCTCCCTTGGGGTTTCATTCGAATGTTCCAAGGG
Source organism: Uloborus plumipes (assembly GCA_038373865.1). Taxonomy (NCBI): domain Eukaryota; kingdom Metazoa; phylum Arthropoda; class Arachnida; order Araneae; family Uloboridae; genus Uloborus; species Uloborus plumipes. The sequence goes on along the minus strand of JAXGGA010003050.1, from coordinate 50,890 downwards.
GGTGTTTTACCCCATTTATCGGGTAAATCAGTGTTTTCAATGCAAGGTGATATGAATTGGTTAACAAAAGTGATATGAATTGGCGTGACCACTTGGCAATATATCGCCAAGCTTTTGATCGCCAAGTATTTGACGCCAATTGGCGAATTATTATTATTATTTTTTTTTTTTTTTGATTTAGGTTCAATTTGGCGCTGTTGGCGATATTTTGCGAAAAATCCACTGAATGATGTTAAAATCGATGATATTTAGGAGATTAATCATTGTAAAACATTTTTTTGCATTGTTGCGTGGCAAACTAGGGATATAAATGTGTGAACTGTTATCTTGCTCACTCCAAGCACTATTTTAGTACTAAGGCATCTACTAAGAAATTTACACGTAAAAATAAGTAGCGTGGGGTCCATACCAGATTTTTATACCATACTTTGAAGAGCATTTTTTCTGCGATATCAATTATTTTACAAATGAACTTTTAATTTTATACCACGGGCAAAGCCGTGCGGGTACCGCTAGTAGATGTTTAAAGGGGTTAACATGAAAAATGTTTTAAAAAAAAAACCATCTTTTCAATGAAGAAAACAAAAATCTGGATAGATGAGCTTACTCTTATGCGCGCATTCACCAAGGCAGTACTGTGTGCAATATTTTCTAGCTTATATGGGGCTCGAGGACAATTATAAGTTCTTAAATACAGAGATTTATATCTTTCAGAGAGCAAAAAAATTCAAATCTGATCTAGTACCAAAATTCCGACCGGCCCAAACAGCACTGCTTTGTCCTTTGGACGTCCTAGAAATGTCATTTCAGGACTAACTCAAAATATTAACTCATCCTTCGGACGTTTAAATTTCATCCCGCGGTAATCGAGGGACAGCCTAGGGACCGTTCAATGTCCGCGAAGTGTTTTTCCCCAGTTGGTCCCTGTGTTGTCAGCAGCCATCCCGAGGACTTAAGCTTTTCGTGGTCCTCAGGACGTTCAGAAAACATTATCCCCAGGACTAATTAAAATGAACAAAAGACGTCCTACGAACTATAGCCGTTCCAATTTTGGTTCTCTTTAGAACATTGGACGGACTATACATCGTGTTCAACGAAAAATTTAGTTAATAATTTGGCTGTCTACAAGTACTCGAGGGATCTTTTATATGCCGCATAATCATACGACATTGAGCGCTGTCGATTTTCTGCATCGTGAAAATCCACTGACTGGAGCCGGATTCGAACACGCGCTTTTGGGCATAAGAGGCCAGCGTCTTAACCACTATACCACTCTGTCGGCGGCAAAGTGTCATAATTTCAATCCTTTTGGAATTAAAAAAGCCCTTTTGATTTCAGAAATAAAAAAATAATGTTAGCTATCTTTTCGGCATTAGGGCATTTCTTCAACCTCGGTGCGAAAAACTATTGTTTTGGAAAACTATTTCAGAACTATTTTTAAAATTTTAATACTAAAAAATATTACATCAGTGAATGATTTTTAAGTAATACTTATATCATTCAAATATATTTGAAAAAAAAACCCCGTATTTTTGCCCTAAAGTAAACTATTTAAGAATGATAATAACAAATTTCAAATATGTGTGCTTATAACAGAAAATGGTGTATTTACTTATTTTTATTTTTATTTCTTTTACAATTAAAATATGTCAATTAAAAAAATCGTCTAATAAATTTAGGGATAGTTTGTTTTTATAATAATTTAAAACTAAAATTGTTATTTTAGAGGTTTAAAGAGAAAAAAAAAACGTCAGTAGAATTATATTTTACATTTTATAATGAATTTAAAAAGAAAAAGAAAGAAAAAAAGCTTAAAACAATCATTATTTAAAAAAAAATCTTCAGAATATACTGTAGTGTATTAATAGCAGGTCATTATCCTAGCATAAACTTTAATAAATCAAGTTCAAATTTTGATGTTTTAAATTTGAGAGAAGGAGAGCATTTTGGCAAAACTTTTTTTTTTTTTTAATTTTGACCTTTATCAAAATTTGCAAGAACTTTGACTATCATGAATGTTTTAAAAATGTATGTCCATTTCCACATACAAAAATTCGAACTAAATCATGTTTCACTCTTAAAATGTTCTTCTACTTTTTTGTTTATTAATATACTTTGAAAATACTTCAATTTTTATGCAACTTCGTTCCTTTCTCGGCTTTATAGTAGTTAAATATTTCAACTTTACTTTTAAAAAAATCCAAGTTCCTCGGAACAAATCGCCCACTTTTCCATTTAGAATAAAGTATATTAGAAGTCCAAAAATTTCATAGATGAATGTGGAAAAAAATCACTTCGTACTCACCACTTTCACTCAAAATAAGAATTTTCGAAGTTAAGTAAGTCCTATAATCAACTGATTTGACTCATTTGCAGGACATCCTAAGAATGAAGATCGCAGGATGTCAGAAAATAAAGTCCTTCGTACGTCCTGAAATGTTGCAGTTTACTTCAGGCTATCCGGAGGACAATAATAAAATTTGTACTTGGGACGTCCTATGTGATGCTCCTTAGGATGACCTCATGTCATCGAATTTTACAGTACACCATGACATAATTTAAAAAAATATTTCGGACAAACATAAGCTTGTTTTGTATTTATTTGGTTTTTAAAATTAGTTGTAGAGCTACTTTGAGCTTCCCATTTCATATTTAATTGCAAAATTTAAAAAAAAAATTGTATTTTTTCAAGGAAATTTTTCCTTCAAAAATTTGCAGCATATTTTTAAGTTTAGTTAGTTTAAATATTATTTTCATGCTTCGTATAAGTTTTGTGCATCATAGTTTACCGTCATTGGTAGTAAATTTCATTGAGAAAATAAAAAATAAAATTTTCCCTACAACTTGAAAATAATGTCCTAAAAACAATTGATTTTGTTGAGACTTGGGACATCCTTAGAGATAAGTTCCCAGGACATCTGGAAAAAAAGTCCGTGGTACGTCCTGAAAGGATGCGGATCACTTTTGGTCATCCTTAGACCTAAAAAAAAATAGTCCGTGGGACGTCCTGTGAGGCGCATCTAAGGATCGCCAAATTTCATCGATTTTGACATCGGACCAGATTCGGACGTTCAGGACATAAAATTAACGTCCATTGGACGTTTTGTGCTGTCTGGGGGAAAGGTGTTTTGTTAAGAAATAATGTTTGCAATAACTACAATAAAAATAAATACTGCAGAAAAAACACTTAATTTGTACCAAAAATTTGCTGAAAAATTCAATAATGATACTTTCCGGAACGACAAACACATTTCCCCATTTAAGAAGCTCAAATTTATTTTTTAGTTATTATTGAAAATCAGCAATCTTTTAAGAGAATTTGACTTTTGAATTTTAGTTTTACATTAAATAAAACTTACATTTTTTTTCGAATTTGGTTTGATCTTTGGTATTTCTTATAATATTTGTGCTTTGAAACATTCAGAAAAACGGACTTAAAAGAAAATGTTTTTCTCTCTCTCTCTCTCTTTCATCTCTCTTAACATTTAAACATCCCAACGTTTTCTTCAAATACTGTTTTATATCAATCTTTGTTTTAAAATTTGTTGTTTTCCTTTTCTCGATTTTTTTTAGTCTAATGTCGTGTACTTAATATAAAACTTCGTCAAGCTATTTCTATTTTTTTTTTTACTTTCCGCCCTTATTCCTTCCTTTATGTTCACTGCAACTGACAGAATTAATAGCCCTGTCAATTAGACGTCTACTAAATAATTAAAAATGTCGTTTAGATAAAGCTTGAGAAGGAAAAATCCTTCCCTAAAGCGCTCTTTGGTACCTTTTTTTTTTTAATAGTAAAAAAAAGAAGAAAAAAGATTTCTGTACATCTATTCTTGTTCTTTTAAAAAGTGTCATTTGTTCGAAATTTCAAATAACAAAGGAAAGTAAATAAGGCTATTTTTATGGTTTATGTTTAAAGATGCCATTTTGAAGCATTTATTTTCATTTTCAAAGTACTAGCGCAGTGCCCACTGTAAAAAATAGATATTGCGTTTACAGTATAATACAGCTAACCTTACAGGAATTTTACAGTGATAAACTGTAGTAGACTGTAAAATTGATAGTTTACAGTATTAACGTGTAAAAATGCTAGTTTCAGTTTATTACTGTGCATTTTACAGTTTCAAACTGGAACTTCTGCTGATGTTGTTTTTACAGTATAATGCAGCTAAATTTATGGTAATATTACTAATTTTACAGTTATAAACTGTAAAATTGCTAGTTTTATAGTGATAAACTAAAATAGCTAGTTTTTGAGTTTATTACTGTGATTTTACAGTTTTAAACTGGAACGTCTGCTGCCAGTATTATCCTGCAAAAACAACAGCCGATTTTCCACAGTGCACCAACTTCGAACTGCACGGAATATATTAAGTTCCAGCATTAAAAAAGTTCTTTGGGGGTAAGAAATGTAACATATACTTGGTCAAAGTAACATATTTAGGAAATTAAAATACCAAGTTGACTTGCGTAAGAATAGCTGTGTGAAAATAGAATTTGTGGTACATTAAATAACTACTTCAGTCCCTACATTTTCGCATGCAATCATTTTATAGAAAGAAAACTTCGAAGAGTCTTTTGAAGTTCAACAAGAATATTAACGTAACAGCCACCGGTCTCATTTAAAGTTAAAAATGTCCCAACGACGTACCTATTGATACGTTTCCTCGTATAACCAGACGCAATATGTTAACAGAATTTTTGATATTGCATAGATGGGCTTTTCAGCTTCATGGCATAACGTACAGGAAGTCTAACGTTTTAATTATTGCACAGATTTTTAACCTTAACTACTGAACAAATGATCGGATGTATTAAAGTTATTTTCGACTCAAATATAAATATAGTGTTGGATTAAAATAAAGGGTTGGATTAAAATTCGAACGGTCGGTAATTTTTCGGCTTTCGAAAACTTCCCTACAACCCTTCTCGGGAATTCAAGTACCTCTCTGCCAATAATGCTCGAGATCTGACGTAAACTGTGGATTTGTATAAGGAACATAGGGTCAATAGGGGTAATTATGAACACATTTTTACTCTTTCGCACGCTGATTGCTCTCTGGAGTACCATGTTCTATTTAAAAATCTGGAAACCCATCAGAAACAACTCCTTTGCTACACTGAGCGACCGTTTTTTTTTATAACTTTTTGGCTGATGGAAGATTTTTAAAAATCCTTGTTCTTAATTACCCCAATTGTTCATAATTACCCCATAGTACATGGGGTAAATATGAACATGCTTTTCCCCCTGGCTTTTCAATGAATTCTTTAACTTCATCATAAAAATGACACACCACGAAGGGATTTCAGGTTTTTTTTTCTAGATTTACGTGGAAGTTCTGTTTTTTTTTTAGAGAAATGTTCGAATACCTCTTCATGAAACTAATGTGCCAGTAATCACCTATCTTTCCATGTTTGAATCGGACGTGCAACCCATCAGCCAAAGCAGGGTCTTGAACAAGGCTTTTCAACTCTTCCGCAAGGCTTCACATGGAAACTCCATACGAGCCCTAGCAATTATATAGTTTGTTAAAGTTAGTTCCACATCAGTTGATATATCCGTTGGGCGACCTGACCCCATCCTATCAATTTTGACTTTACCTTTAACTCTGTTGTGCAAAACACCCAGAGGGATGGTGTAGGTGTCCGCTGCTTCTCTGTAGGTCATATTCCCATTTGTAATATCGTTGGCAGCCCACAATAAGTCTTCAGTCGTGTATTGAGGAGGTGGCTTCTTCTAGGCATTTGGACGTTCAAACGTACAGACAAGTTTATAAAATCATTACAAAACGTCGACTCAGTTAAATGGTCAAAATAACTATTTGGATCATAAAATTTGACTTAAAGTGGAAAAAAACTACTTTGTGAAAAAAATATCCCTAATTACCTCTACCTAGAAAAATACGGGGTAATTATGAGCACCTTCCTGCAGGGTGCTAAAAATAAAAGACAACGAAACTGTAGTAGATTCCTGTTAAAGTCTTAATAAAGGAAGGCAAATATAATGAAAACAATAACTTAGCGCAATTTTATCAGTCCGAACAGGATGGAGATTGGGGACTGAAAAACTGTTTGACAACTTTTGTGAGAAAAGTTAGGATAACTAATGAAATGGCGGGTACAGTGTTGCTACATCAGTGAAAAAATATCCCTAACCTAATAATGAAGATGTGAACATCCAGATGCTACTGCTTTTTGGTTCCTTCATTGCTTACTTAAGCACTAATGTCGTTTGTTCTGAATTACCCCATTTTCACAATTACCCTGCTTGACCCTACATACACACACTTACGCATACGCATATCCTCTGTTTTATTTATATGGACTATATATATTTTTAACACATAGTAGTACACAGCAACTTAGCACATAATCTTAAATTCTACTTCAGGATAGATATTTGTTTAATTATTTTCCTGTAAATATTACATGCAAACTCTTGAGATTTAGACGCCATTTATCACCAAAAGCGTTTTCGTTGTTTTCGAGTATCACTGTCCAAAAGAGCAGCGCAAAACAAATCCCAATATATTTGCCAAGTGTGCAGATTGATGCATCCTTCCCCCAACCCCTCGCAGGAGCCATCAAGTTGCTCTGAGACCTCGTAAACTTCTTATCAGCAAGAAACAGTCCTCGCTTTGTTCATAAAAAGACCTGAATACGGGCAGCCCATCAAACATCCATATTTTCTGGCTTTTTCCGCAACTTCGTATTGGTGGTATAAATCACGTGGTGCGGCACAGAAAGGAATCAGAAATCAGTTGGACGTTTGTGTTTCAAACAATCTAATAAAAACGCGCTTGTATAATTTAAAAGGACGATTGTTTAATTTTTTTTTAATTTTAATAACGTCTTCAAATTTTTATAAATAACTCTAAATAGATATAAAAAAACAAATCTAAATAAATAAATACATAAATGGATACAAATAAATAAATCTAAACAGATAAATAATTATGTGTAAATTCTAAGTTTTTTTTTTTTTTTTTGCAATAATTTTTTAACATTGCAAGACTACGTAAACACCCCGTACATGGAAGTTAATGAATTTGTATTAAGTGTACTTTATTTTGTTTTGTTTCTATTCCAAGCAAATGTATAACTAACCAATCCTACTGGAGACTTTTTAGTTATACGTAGCTTTAGATAACCTTTTATGACTAAACACATACCATATCAAATACATACCATAAGAAAATGTAATAGCTTGCCACTCTTGAATGACTCTAGAAATATATAAAATTTATTTTATTGGAATATAAATTTGGGAAATGTTTTTTAGATGGAACATCACTTGGTGGACAAAGACAAGTTCCACGAAACCGCAATAATTGCAAATTGAGTTACATCTTTTATGTATCTTTGAAATGAAGATTCTAAACTCAAGTACACACCGTAATAAGGAATTTCATTTTATCTCCCACGAACCTGCAAAAAGGGCAACTCAAAGAATCCAATATTTTAAGAAACGCAATCATTGCACTTCATTTTAGAGCCCGAGAGTGAACGAAAAGGGGAAAAATAGACACAAAGAAATCCAATGATTCTTTGCCGAAAATATTTCCAGGTGTAATTGAAGCAGCTACTTCCATCTTCATCTCGCTTCATAGTAGGAGAAAGTATTCAACATCAGATTTCAATTTGCAGGTATTGAATGTCGGCCTGCGAAGGTCTTACTTTTGTAAGTGCCATTTCTTTTTTTTCCTTTTCAACTTTCAGCAGCATATCGCAAGTAAAGAAATCATTAACTAGAACTGCCAGAAAGAATGCGATAGAGATTTTATAATGCATTTCTTGGGAAAAAATAAATTGTAGAAATGCATTTCTATAGAAAAAATGTATTGTATTATGTCGTGATGTAATAAAATGACTCCCTTTGTTTTCTCAGACTATAGGGCCATTCCATAGAAATGTCAACCTCAGCCGAAGAAAAAAAAATACCGACAGTGAAATATAAATCAAAAAATAAATAAATAAATAAATAATCATACAACATAAGAAGTTTAAAAAATTGAAAAAGTATTGTAATTATTACTGAGATTAGACATAATAAATAGTATGATGTGTGTTTACTGCTTGTTATTCGATGGTTACGTTAGTCACACATCTTGAGTAAAAGTGACACTTTAGACTAAAAAAAATTAAGATTTAATAAATGTGTTTTATGTTTTTAAAAGCCAACTTTGCACATTTTTCAAATATAACATTCAATTTTTAACACTTGCTTAACTTTGAGAAATTTTTGCCTCACAACATGAGCATTCATTTTCAGAGTTGCAAAAATGGTACGTTATTCACACTGCCCTTTTGGTTGAAAAATATCTACTGTCAGTAATTTTGTTTTAAATTCTTAGCAGAAATGATACATAGATACCATGTACATTGTAAATCCACTAGCATAACTAAAAAATATTTTTTTATCCTTAAAGCTACAAGTAAAAACAGTTACAACTCAGCTCTGAATGTTACGTTAGTTACTATGGAATGACTCTATATTGAATTTGTGTGATGATTGCGAGAAATAAATTTTTATATAAAGTTTGTACCCTGAATAACGCCACGTTGAGCACTAGAGCCATCCCCACCACCCACGTTTTTTTTTAATTTTTTGAGATTAAGTGTTCAGTGAATTCACCTGATAGTGATTTGATTGTCATCATAAAGCCTGACTGATGATAAAGTGTTACTAGTGAGCAGTTTTGAATTACCAAGGAGCAGTGTAGCAGCAGTTATGTGACGAAAGTGTTTTGTCAAAAATTACATGATATTATTTAACTTTAAGTTTTATTTCTGCCATGGTTCAATGTAGCTTACTAGCATAAAAAATAAATTGTTTGTTCTTCTTGAAGCCTAGTCTAAGTAGGTGATTGTCATTTTTTTCTCTGATTTGATTACCTGGAATTGAAGGGGCAAGTCGATAAAGGTGACAATTTTTGAAAAACTTACTTTTTACCATGGATGAAGGTGATACTGTATATAAGGTAATATATTTTTTAAAGCTTTTCTAGAAATTAAAAAAATTGTCACATATCACCTTTATTCACTTGCCTCTTCAATTGTGTTTGTGAATTAACACAATTGAACACACATTGATTTGCATTTGTGTAAATCGACGAAATTTAAATGTCACATATCACCTTTATCCACTTACTCCTTCAAATGTAATTTATAAGGGCTCCAATAAGGGCAATATTTCGCCTTATTAGGACATCGGAGTATCATATGAATTATATGCTAATATTTTGCATATACTTCCCACGTGTGCACGAACTGTGAGCAGATATAAATAAAAATTAAAAAATAATGAACGAATAACGAGACGTTTGATCTTGCTATTTTCCATTCAAATAAACGTAAAAGATTTTAAGTTTTAATAATGTTTTTGAGCGTATTAAATCTGATTTAATATGTTTATGTATTGATATTACAGAATGTTTAAAATTTTTTTAGCTTGAAGGATTTTTTACCCCACCCACATATTTGTTTCAATGTTTTTAACCCTTTATTAGGCAATCCTTGCTTAAGAGTTGGCGTTATTCGGGACCCATGTTCCTTATAAGGCCAAATCGTCATGTTTTGTTAAAACTGCTAACAAAAATAGTTGAAACTAAAATTTTCACTTATTTTTTTTTCTCCTATTTTTATGAATCAGCTGACTAATGAGCTATGGTTGGAGCGACCTAAACCATAAATAAGCGAGGCATTAGGTCATGAACCACAGAGTGGCTTTGTTTGATTTACTTGGCATAGTAATTTTAATGTTCAAACATTGCTACTAGCAAATCTTTAGAGGGAAGAAAATAAACAGAACTAATAAAGAGTCTTTTTTACCCGACTACGGCAAAGCCTAAAGGAAGGGTTATATTTTTATCAGTCTGGCTATGTTTGTGGTTAAGGATGTTCCACCGTAGCTCCTAAACTATTTATTCGATTTTGATGAATGAGGTACCAATCGATTCGTTTTCGAGTCTCGAGTGTCATAGGCTACTTTTTATTAGAATTTAACAAGAGGAAAGATTGATTATTCCTAGACAAGCACCGATTTTTACCGATATTTTCGGAGCTAAGTGTGTTTAACAATGAATTTCCAGTGTAAGGCTTACCTAGATTTTAGCATGAAATTAGTTCAAAGCAATATACAGGGTGTCCACTCCAATCGTGGACCAATAGCTAATTTCTAAACCGTTAGAGATAAGCATATAGTTCATTTAGGAAAAAATCTCTAAATTACGAAAGGAATTTTGGGTCTATTCAATGTTTTTCAAAAAATCAAATTTTGAAAGAGTTACGAAATTTAAATTTTTATACAGCCCCCCAGTCCTATCAATCATGTTTAGTAAAACATTCTTGACACTGTAACGTTTAAAACTAAAAAAAAATCACTCTTCTACCACAAAAATTGACCGAGTTATGACGTTTTGAAAAATAAAGATTTTGAAGGATTTCGCATACGGTCTCTTAAGCGATCTCTCGATGACGTCATGAAACAATGCAAAATCTTGATTTTTCAAAACGTCATAACTCGGTCAATTTTTGTGGTAGAAGAGTGATTTTTTTTTTAGTTTTAAACGTTACAGTGTCAAGAATGTTTTACTAAATATGATTGATAGGACTGGGGGGCTGTATAAAAATTTAAATTTCGTAACTCTTTCAAAATTTGATTTTTTGAAAAACATTGAATAGACCCAAAATTCCTTTCATAATTTTGCGATTTTTTCCTAAATAAACTATATGCTTATCTCTAACGGTTTAGAAATTAGCTATTGGTCCACGATTGGAGTGGACACCCTGTATATATAGAAGATAGTTATTAAATATTTGTTTTAATTCATTATTTTGCACATGCATTTTTCCAGTTAAACTTGAATTTCAAGGCTTTTGTTTTGACAACACTTGATTCTCGTGACGTGAAAACTTGTATTTAAATAGGCAAAAGTTTCATTTTGAATTGCATGATTTTTGTACATTACATGAAATCTTGAAAGCTCGGAACCTTTGATGCGCTTTGACGAATGTTACATGTTTTATGGTGCCGTAAATCTCAAGAAGTAGGCTAAAAGCAAGCTACATTTTTTACCCGACTACGGCAAAGCCTAAAGGAAGGGTTATGTTTTTAGCAGTTTGGCTATGTTTGTGGTTAAGGATGTTCCAACGTAGCTCCTAAACTACTCATTCGATTTTGATGAATGAGGTGCCAATCGATTCGTTTTCGAGTCTCGAGTGTCATAGACTACTTTTTACTAGAATTTAACAAGAGGAAAAATCGATTATTCCTAGACAAGCACCGATTTTAACCGGTATTTTCGTATCTAAGTGTGTTTTAGTTCAAATTAGTTCAAACAAAAGTCGCAATCAACAATGAATTTCCAGTTTAAGGCTGACCTAGATTTTAGCATGAAATTAATTACCCAAACAACTTTTCATACTTTTTTGTTATGTACATTTAATTTTTTAATGTATATTCATTTGCTAATATACAGTGGGGTAAAATAAAAAAGTTTTGAAAACCTGTAACCCGACTACAAAAAAGCTCTAAAAGGTAAGAAATAATAACAAGTTTAAAAAACTATAGCCCAACTACAAAAAAAAAAAAAAAAAAACACTGAAAGGTAAGAAACAAGGTTGATGCTATTTAATATCATCGTCTTATTAAATAAAGCAAGACGTTTGATGTCTTAGCTATACCTGTTTATTTAGTTCTACGACTTGAACCCTCTGCAAGTTCCACATTAACAACATAATTCAATTCAAATGCTGTAGTCGTGCGTTGTCAACTACAGAAAAACAATTTGATATAATAACATTATAACCTAATTTACTATTCTTGTATATATATAAATCAAACTAATATGTTTGCTTGTGTATCAAGTTTAAATGCTTGCTTTCTGTAGTTGACAACGCACGACTACAGCATTTGAATTGAATTATGTTGTTAATGTGGAACTTGCAGAGGGTTCAAGTCGTAGAACTAAATAAACAGGTATAGCTAAGATATCAAACGTCTTGTTTTATTTAATAAGACGATGATATTGAATTGCACCGACCTTGTTTCTTACCTTTCAGTGTTTTTTTTTTTTTTTTTTTTTTTTTTTTTTTTTTTTTTTGTAGTTGGGCTATAGTTTTTTAAACTTGTTATTATTTCTCTAAATAATAATTACAATAACAATTATAAGTAGAATACTTTAGTAACAAGAAGTTCTGTCAAGAAATAACGAGCCTACTTTCCCATACATCGACATCGGCATTGTAGCATCTGATCAATATTCTCTTGAATATCTGAAACTGAAAATTAAGTCAAACATACCTTTATAGCACTTAAAGCTGATTTCTAAAAGCAAAATATACCCCTCTCATCAGATGAAATGGACACGTAAAAAGTAAATAAACGAGTAAATAAAGTTTTGTCGCACCTTTTAAAGAATACATATAGTTCTTCCGTGGAAAAATTCCACAATCGTTTTCAAAAGAAAAAAAAACAATAAATAAAATAAAAGTACAAAGAACATCAAAACACATTTAATCAAAGAAAGAAAAAAAACCCCTCGTTCGTTAATAAAATTCTCGAATTTTATTTTTACCCATTGCCAGTTGTTAAATATAAATAAAGAATAAAATGCTCTCGTGTATGAAAAATTTTTGTAAACAAAAAAAATCGTCTGCCAAAAAAATAAAATAAAAAAATAATAATAAATTAAACAAAACCATTTTCTTACAAAGTTAGTTTGAAGGAAATCTGCCTTTAAGTTCAGAATCAACATTCAATTTAAATTTCCCAGTTGGCGCTCATGTTAAAAAATTTTCTGAACGGTTCATTATTGGACGAAAAATGGTTCAAATTGAAAAGTAAAATATGGGAATGAGTCTCTCCGAAATCTTTCGAACAAAAAAAAGCTTATTCAATTCGGACGGTTCACTAAAAAGATATTAGGTGGGAAAAGGTTGCTTGAATGGTTCAATATTGAACGAAAAAATATTCAAATTGAAAATTTAAATAAGGTAATGAAGTATCCTTGCCGAGATCTTTCGAACAAAAAAAAGTTTGTTGAAATCGGACTGTTCACTCAAAAGTTATTAGGGGTTAGAGCTTGTTTGAACGGTTCAATGTTGAACGAAAAATTGTTCAAATCGGAAATTTAAAAACGGGAATGAAGTATTCTTGATAAAATCTTTCGAACAAAAAAAAGTTTATTCAATTCGGACGGTTCACTTAAAAGTTATTAGGTGGGGAAAGGTTGCTTGAACGGTTCAATGTTGAACCAAAAATGTTCAAATTTAAAATTTAAATACGGTAATATAGTATCCTTGCTGAGATGCTTCGAACAAAAAAAAGTTTGTTTAAATTGGACGTTTCACTCAAAAGTTATTAGGGATGACAGCTTGTTTGAACGGTTCAATGTTGAACGAAAAATTGTTCAAATCGAAAATGTAGACACGGGAACGATGTATCCTTGAAAAGATCTTTCGAAGAAAAAAAAGTTTGTTTAAATCGGACTGTTAACTAAAAAGTTAGTATCGCGGGACAGGTTGTTTGAACTGCTAAAAGTTGAACCAAAAATTGTTCAAATCGAAAAATCAAGTTTGAGAATGAGCTGCACTCGCCGAAATCTTTCCAACAAAAAAAATTTCGTTCAAATCGTAATGTTCATTCAAAAGTTATTAGGGGGGGGGGGACAGACAGACCGACCGACCGACACACAAATTAACCATCTCAATACCCTACTTTCAAATTTTTAATTTTTCGATATTTATTTCATTTTTTTTTTTGTTCTTTGTTTCTTTTTGACTTTGTTTTGGACTTGACGATATTTTTTGGATGCATTGGGCCACTTTTAATGCTTTTTTCGTCTCTTTTATTTTTAACGGGAAAGTAAGCTAATAATAATAAAAATGAGGTTCATTTCTCAATAAGCTCAAAGCTATCAGCTTTTTATTTAGTCTTTAAAAAGCTGTTCTCTACAGGTATAATAGTGCTCATCTGATAAGTTGACCTCCCACTTACACCGTTGAAAGTTTTGGGCACTGTTAAAAGTTTGTGCTCCATACATTGGCAGCAGTGCTGCTATGGAGTAACTTATCGATATACCTGGTGTAAAGTGACAAAGCTTTAACCGTTTCATGGGCCAATACTTTTATCTTTTGAATATCTCGCCTGTTTTTTTTAATGTTTTATTAACTACTAAAATCAAAGCAGAACATCAAAGCATCAAAGAAAAAATATTTTACGAATTTTACGTTAGCATTTAAATTTTAGGGGTGGGAGGAATACTTCGCTAGAAAACGCTTCCCGTCATAAAGCAAATTGAAAAAGATTAATAAAAGCAAAAAAACAACGTTTTAAAAGCACAAGTAGGTATAATTTTAAAATTCATTTCTTGCTCGTTTCTTCAAAAGGTCAGTTCTTGCTTGGCACTGATGAAGGAGGCTATGGCCTTCGAAACATGTATGCCTCTTTTAAAATTTTACCTACTTGTGCTTTTAAAACGTTGTTTTTTGCTTTTATTCATCTCCTGCACAAAGTGAATTGATTTTAATAAAAAAGATTATTTGCCAGAGAAAGATAAGAAGCATATTGCAATACGCAAGAGAACATTATATTCTGCATACACAAAGCTGGTTTTAATCTTCACATTGTTATCATAGCACGGCTAATACACAGTCCAGTCATATTAATGTGACCACAACGTACTTTCGACGTCGACGTCAAATTACCAGTCACAAAAGGCACTTGGTAGCACAATGCAGTTGAGGGTGTATAAAGGGTGTTTGAGGGCTTTGGAAACCATTTCTATCATCGGCGTAATGCCAAAACGGGGCGATTTATCCGACGTCCAAAAGGGCATAATCGTTGGCTTTTGGACCAAGGGTGGAAGCATTTCGAAAATGGCTGGGTTTTTGAGCTGTTCGCTTGCCATCGTGGTAAAAGTGTACCGTGCATGGCAAAATGGGACTGCCAAAAATCAGCTACGTGGAAAATTTGGTGCACCAGGAGCCATAGATGATAGAGGCGAACGACGGCTGCGGAGATGCGTTCGGGTTGAGAGACGGGCTACCGTTGAGCAACTGACCCCCCAAATTAACCAAGGGGCTACCAAGATCATCTCCCAAACTACTATTTACCAGACGTTGCTGCGAATGGGCTCCCGAAACACAAGACTAGTTCATGCAGCTATGCTGACTGCTGTCCATCGACAACGAACCCTGACATTTGCACGCCAGTACTGCAGCTGGACGTTTATTGAGTGACAACAGGTAGCATTTAGGGCCCTGCTCCACATCGACGTAAAGCAGAAAAATTCTCAGAAGCGTAAAATGGATTCAATGGTGTTCCTATGGAAAGTACCCGGATTTTCGGTTTCTGCCTTCAGTTTCGGTCGCGTTTTACGCTGATGTGGAGCATGGCCCTTACTGTAAATCACGTTTTTATGCTCCATTGGGCAGATGGACGTTGGCGTATAAGGTGTGAAACCTCTGAAACCAAAGACCCTCAATCATTGCCGGAACAGTCCAAGCTGGCATCGGGAGCATTATGGGCTGGGGAATGTTTTCCTTGCATTCTCTGGGCTCACCCATCATAGTGGAAGGCACGATGAATTAATACAAGTACACATCTTCTGTCTTTACGGACCATGTCCACCAGTATTTGTGCATTGTTTTTCCTCAGGATGATGGCATCTACCAGCAGGACAATGCGAAGTGCCATACAGCTGCCAGTGTACGTGCGTAGATCGAAGAGCACCGTAATGAGTTTACCCTTCTTCCCTGGCCAGCAAACTCCTGATTCAGACAGAATCGAGAATATGTAGGACCATTTCGATCGGGTTATTCGCCCCATGGAACCTCATCCGCGTAATCTAGCCCAGTTGGCCACAGCATTGGACTCTGCATGGCTCAAACTACCAGTGAACGCCCTTCAGGGTCCTAAATAAATCTCTTCCTAAACGTCTCGCAGCAGTACGTTCTGCGAAAGGTGGTTTTTCAGGCTTTTGACAGTTGGTCACATTGTGACTGGACTGTGTATATTACAATGGTCTTTTCGCTTCTCACAAGTACATTTTTAAGGTCATGTAGACTAGAAGTAATTTTCCTAACACCTATGAAAGTGATAAAAGCTTTTTTTATTTAATGCTTCTTTTATAAATTAATTTGAAACTTTTTTTTCTTGTTGCATTTTTATTTGTGGATGAAATACTAAAAGAGAATTGGAAAGAAAAAAAAACTCGAAAGCACGTCCTAAAAAAATCTTTTAACAAGATTATATTGTAAGTAATTTCTAATTAGTATCTTACTTTCTGATAGTTTAATTGCATTTTGTTCCAGCACTTTAAAAAATTATCAAAACAATCATTTATCTAAAATAGAACTGTTTTCCTTTTGACAAAGTCTTATTTTTTTCTGGCGTATGTTTTTTACTCTTCTAATAAATCAAAATCTTACAGCATTGTTCGTGTTTTCTCTAAATCAGCATTTTTTCCCTTTGTATTTCAAAAAGAGATCGGCCTTTTTTTATCATCTCTGTCTTTCCCTGTTAGAAAAAACATCCAACACTATTCGTAAAATTATGTACCAATTAAATGGATAACAAAGAGAAAATAGCTTGTTAAGGTATACTCGAAGTATTTGAGCATCAGTCGCTCTGAACGTTTTTTTATATTATTATTATTATTGTTTTATTTTATCATTCTTAGCTAAAAACTATACACAGGTAAAATGATCGGAGACAGTTTAGTGATCTTCTTGCCGTGTAATTTTCGGTTTCAGAAACACCATTTGTTGATGAGAAACTAGAGTGTAATAAGCAATACACCACCAACTCGTTCATTTCGATCCATGGACTGCAGTTTCGGGCTTATTATGCCCTCATCAGCATGGAATACGAAAGTAAACGAGTTGGAGGCAAAAATCCTCATATAGAGCAAAGAGAGCAGAAAAAACTGGTACATTAGCAACCAGTTTTTTTTCCGGCTCTCTTTGCTTTATAGAGGATTTTTGCCTCCAACTCGTTTACTTTCGTATTCCATGCTGATGAGGGCATAATAAGCTCAAAACTGCAGTCCATGGATCGAAATGAACGAGTTGGCGGTGTATTGCATGTACCTGCCTTAGCCCTTGCTTAGAGGCGGTTACTCACTGCTTTTGAGTGTAATAAATCAGCGAAGCACTATTATTTTTCAAAAAAGAAATCGAGTCACGTCGTAGCGCGTTGTAAGACAGGTTTTATATTTCTGCACTGTGTTGCCTGGAATAGTTAAATGTAAGTATTTTGAAGTTAAACAAGAAGTTCTGTCAAGAACTAAACGATCCTACTTTCCCGTACATCGACCAAAAAAGTCTTTTTCCTAACAGAAAAGAGTTTTTTTTTTATAATCGGAATGTTTCTTTAAAAGTTATTAGCGGGGGAGACAGACCTACAGACTGACCGACAGACTGACAGACATACAGACAGACACACAAATTCCGCATCTCAAAACCCTACTTTCCAATTTTTAACTGTTCGATTTTTTTAGATGTTTTTATTTCTTTTTGACTTTTTTTTTGAACTTGGTGATATTTTTATGATGCATTAAGTCACTTTTAATGCTTTTTTCGTGATTTTTCTCATTTAACCATAAATTAGGTTAAACAGACGAAAACATAGTCCTTTAGAGGGTAACTTTGAGACATTTCGTTTAATCTCTCTCCACTTTAAGATAGAAAGTCACTTCTGCACATATCTCTCAAGGTTGTGAAATTAATTTTCTAATACTTATATAAATGCTTTTTTGAACACAGTTCATTGCAGGGCCGTATGCAAGGGGGAAAGTTTTTAAAAGTTAAACATACTCCAATATTTCCCAAAACTATTCGAATTATGCAATTAAATCTTTTTTTTTAAGAAAATTATGTTTTTTTAATTTCTTTTAGAAAAGAAATTATAGTTATTGCTACATTGTGAAAACTCGTGCTGTATCTGTGTATCTTCTTTTTAAGAAATGTCAGTTGTTTCATCAGCCATTCTGAAAGCATTTACTTCTTTGAGTTTCCTCCTTACTGACATTTTCAAATATAAATTAAACAAGTTGGTAGCAATAGATTTGTGTATTCTACATTTTCTAAAATGGACTTAGCACATTTTTGATTACTGAATTGTCAGAAAAAAACTGTGCATTTTAATAAAGCATGAAAATGTCCATCGTTGTTTTTACGAGACATACGAAGAAGTAGAGTGGAACCTACATCATTTTTTTTTCTTTGTACGTAGTGAACTCTCACTTATGCGCTGGTTCAAGGGACCAACAGAAAAAAAACGCATAAGTCAGAAAGACGTATAAGTGAAAACGGCAATAGAGAATAAATAAGAATGTTTATATATAAAAGGGACATATTACAACAGTTTGGCAATTACTGGAACATAACTACAATGATAAAGAGAAAACAGAAATTGTAGCATACCTAATTTCAAACTGTTCCCTTTAAAACGATGCATAAGAGATAACTGTCTCTCCGTACTCTAGATAATGCGGAAAAAATGCCTTCCATGAACAATAAAAGCGACAGGTTAAAGAGGAAAGTAAAGGAAAATATTTCTTTTTCAATTAAAAAAAAACAATTGTTTTTCTCACTTTAGGGAAAATTCAGCGCATAAATGAAATATTTATCCTTAGAGCGATGCATAAACAAATGATACCATCATTATTTTGCTATGGAATGTGCTGTGACTATTTAAATATAAGTGAAAAGGGCGCATAAATGAGTCGGCGTATAAGTGAGAGTTCACTGTATATCATGAACTACATTAAATAATATTAATGACCATGAAGCAGAAATACCACCCCCTCCCTCATTTAAAGAATCTGTTACAACAAAAGGTAATATCTGCAACTGAAATCAATTTTCAACTAAAACAAATTCAACTAAAAAAGCGGCACAATTTAAAATGCCGAAAAGCAATTTGAAAAACGCAGAATCAGCTTGCAACTTAATTGTCACTGAAATAATCGTAAAAAAAATGGAAACGTATTTCATTTAAAAATTACTTCCGTTAGTTTTTTTTCACAAGGTTTATGGACTCTGTTTTCGATTTTCAAGAATTGGCTGAAAGAAGATTGAAAATAAATACCAGGGGCGGATACAAGGGAGGGGCGATGGGAGCGATCGCCCCTCCCTTGGGGACTCTTCCCCAGCATTTTTTTGACTTTGAAGTTCAAAAAAGACAGTTTTAGATGATCTTTGATGATACTATGAGAAGTGGTTGGGATTTGGGGCTTTGATTTGGAATTTTTTGGAAATTGAAGACCGAAACATTTGTAATAAACATGTGTCAACCAGGGTATGTGGTTAAAAAAAGGTGGCAAGTAGAAAAGAAAACAACCGCCCCTCCCTTGGAACATTTCTGGATCCGCCCTTGATAAATACAAATTTCCCAACCAACTTTAAAGCAATAACATTTCACAGGATTTCGAAATAGATTCCATTTCTTATCTGCGGGCGTAAATACGATGAGGAGACATTCAGAGTATAGAGAGTGATCTTTAAAAAAAATTTTACAATTCATTTTCCCCAAGAATTTTGCAAAAAACATTTCATCCTTGCAAAAACAAACACCCATTTTTTAAAGCTTACCTCAATACCACTGTAAATTATAAAAATATATGTATTTATCACTAATAGAACATTATTGTCTTTCCTTTAGCGCGTGTACCAGAAAAACTGTAAGACCTAGAAATGTGAAATTCGGCATTCAGGAGTAGTTTTTGCCGAAGTAGCAAAGCTGCTATATTAAAATACTATGTCATCGGCACCATGCTAAAATTACAAATGTGAAAATTAGCACTTTTCAGGAGAGACAAAACACTGGATATAACTTTCTCCCGCCTGAGGTGTTTGGTTATTTTCAATTTAAAAATTTTTGTAGATATCTTTAAGCGTAAAACTATCGCTCGAAGGTATCCTTTTAGTTTTAATTATTTGTAAAATTCGAGCTTGAGAAACGAACTTAAAAAACGCAATTCTTCACGTTCGTTATTTTAGCATGGTACCGACGATAATTGAAGGGGCAAGTTGATAAAGGTGATCTGTGACAAATTTTGAAAAACTTACTTTTTATTATCGATGAAGGTGATAAGGTAATAATTTTTTTTTTAAGGTTTTTCTAGAAATTAAAAAATATTGTCACATATCACCTTTATTTACTTGCCCCGTCAATCGTGCTTGTACGTTAACATAATTGAAAACACACTAATCTGAATTAGTGTAAATCGGCGAAATTCAAATGTCCCTTCAATTTTGAGTACTTTTCACCTCTCCGTGTTAACCCGAGTTATTGACGTTAGATACATCCGAAAACTTACAATTTTACATTGTTTTTGAACTTTCGGGCAGGAGGTTTTCATTGAAGTTGTTAAACAAAAAAGGTAGGCAATACTAATGAACCTATGCAGATAAATGCATGAGCAGCGAAAACCAAATACATTATTTTTTTTATTGTTTTCTTTAATTTTAAATCATAGACTTTAAATGAGGGCGGGGGGAACATTTTCTTTGATTCTTTGAAAAAACACTTGTACAGAGCAATTCCGCAAAGCGAGTTTTCGCTCCCCCCCCCTTTTGTACCTTTAGTTCTTTCTTACTTCATTTATTTTATTTATTTATTTATTTATTTTTTGAAGAAGAAGTACTTTCATTTAACAGTTTAGCTGTAGAAAAAAAATCAATTGAAAATTTTAATATTTTATTCGCCTTTATAATTATTAAAGTATAAATGAAACTAATAAAAGATCGCATTTAACAAATTGAGTATATGATGTTTTTTAAAAAGTAAAACCATTTTATTGAAAGCAATAATGCACATAGCTCCACTTCGCTATACCGTGTTTCAAGTTAACCATAAACCAGGTCTTAAAGTATTTTCAATACAGAAAAACTGAAAAGTAAAAATTGAGCGAGTTTCCATTTCTTGTATGAAACTCCTTTTTACAAGCACGAATAAAAGTACGTTTCCATGCACTTCACCTTAGTTTTAAGGCTACCGAGTAGCAAAGTAAAATAATATAAAGGATAAAAAACATACTTTAAAGACTTTTAGCAAAGAAACTTCTTAAATAATCCTAAACAAGTCCAAACGCGGAAAACTAGTAAAAAAAGCTTTATTTGATAAGGGAATCCTTTTTTTTAGGTTTAACATGGAAGCGTCGAAATAAAAGTTTAATGCTTTCATAAAAAAATAGCTAAACAGGTAAGACAATGCAAGAAAACAGAAAAACGAGGATAAAGAGAAATGACCTTGTCTTGACCAGCAGATGGCTCTGCTCACTCGAGTATGAATAAAGTATTTTAACGTAAAAGCTACAACCTAAAGATTTTTTTAGAAAATGAAATGAGCTTAAAAATATCATATTTAGTTTATTTTTTGAAGAAACTAATGCTTTAGGGAAAATATCAACACTTTCAAAAACACCGTTAAAAGCACCAGTCGCACAGATGATCAATTAATTCCGTTGTTTTCATTTCCATTTTGCATCTCATTTTTAGCAAGTCAGCTTCTCTTTCCAGATCAAATATCAATGGAAAAAACTGTAAATAAAGCCTCAAAGCAAAGGGAGGAAAAGAGAGAGAGAGGAAGAACGAGAGAAAATTATCTCTATTTGTTATTCTAATACCAAGTTAGGTATTTGTGAAGGAAAAAAAACACCTACACGTAAAGACTCCTAAGAGAAAAAAAATATAATTTAGATCTGGAGTTATTCAATTTTGAATTCCGTTGGCAGCAACATGTACCATTTGTTTCGTTTTTTTTTTTTTTTTTTTCTTCATTTGAAAAAAGACGGAAAACATAATAATAATGAATAGATTAACATACATTTTTTTTACTGCTGTACACTTGTAATTTAAATCCTCGGAGACTGGCTGTGGTTTTGTGAATTAAAAAACCGCTTTATCTGTTTCAAATTCAGTTTCTGAGAATTAAAATTTTACAGCTGTTTTATTATTTTCAGATGTTACTACATGCTGCCATTATGATCTGAAAAAGAACATCCCACTCTTTCTTCCTAACTGCTTCCATCGAGTTTGTCATGGTCTGATTCGCGTTTATAATTGGTATTGTATCTTTTTTTCTTCCTTTTGTTGAAAACAAACTCGGTTATACCATCTCGGTTATACCGCTAACTCGGATATACCCTCCAGAGAATGCAGTTTCGTTCTTTTTTAGAATTCACCATTTTAGAATTGATAGCAACCTAGCTGGAATCCAAAAGCATTTTGTAGAAGCTAGAAGTACCCCATCCCCCCCCCAAAAAAAAACCTGGTAGCTAAAGTAAAATCATCACACCAGCGAGAGGCCGTACCATTGGTATGGTTAAACGCGGTAAAGTAAGAGTTAGCTTGGGGCATTAGCCTAGCAGAATAATCTCAACGGCTGATGATCAGCCATTCATCGAAACCAGATGAAATTCTCATCGGCCGATATTCAGATCCGATGAGTTCTCATCGGGTATTGCTCCAACATGTCTCATCGTCCAAACAGAATCTGAGCAGCAAAATCTGATGAGTTCTGCTCGATGAGGTTTGGAACAATTTACGAGCAGTGCAGTCCCGTGCCGATGAATTTAGGATCAATTTTGGATGCTCGGCTTATTTTCATTGGGAAAGTTGATCGGAAGGATATCACTTTCCGATGAAAAGTAGCTCATCGAAAACCGTGCTCGGATACTGGTCGGAACGATGTCATCGTGCGTTACGGGATCAGTTTACGAGGAGTTCGATGATCAGCCGAGAAAAATCCGATGAGTTGATGCTACTTGGGTACCCAGGTAGCACAAATAACCTTTAAACGTTTTATAAACGTTTTTAAGCGGTTGTTACAACGTTAATAACCATTTTACAACCTTTAAAAACGAAGTATGCTACTTGGGTAAGCACACTGTAAAAAATGAGTGTTGTTTTTACAGTATAATACAGCTAATGTTATGGTAATAAACTGTAAAAAATTGCTAATTTTACAGCAATAAATTGTAAAATTGCCAATTTTATAGTTTGTTATCGTGCATTTTACAGTTTTAAACTGGAACCTCGGCGGCCATTATTATACTGTTGTTTTTACAGTAACGATTCTTCGCATAAGACAGCTATATTTTACGGCAATAATCTGTAAAATTCATAACTTTACAGTAAGAAACTGTAAAATCGCTAGTTTTACAGTGTATTACTGTACATTTTGCAGTTTTAAGTTGGAACCTCTGCTGCCAGTATTATCATCATCATTTTATATCATCATCGTACGAGGGTTGAATGAAAAGTAATGCCTCCATCTTCATTACTTGGGTTTGGATGGGAATATTTTAATAAATCAAACTCTAAAATAATCCTTAGAATGTGACCTTTAATTACCAATATTCATTTTTACACATAACCGCCAGACAATTGGATACATTTCCGCCAACGGTAAACTAGTTTTCTGAAGCCGTTAGGGAAGAAGTCGAAACTGTTTCCGCAACCACAGCCTCACAGTTCTCTCAACATCTGCATCAGAAGCATAATGATATGCCTGTAGATCTTCTTTCATTATTGGGAACAGACACGAGAACAGATGGAAGTCAGACGGTTCTAAAACTTCTTGCGTGTGCAACACGGTGTGTACTGACCAGAAACAGCACATAAAGGGTTATCACCCAAAAACCCAGGCTCAAAAATTACTACAAAAATTTCTTTATAAAAAGAAACAGCTTTATTCATGCTCAGGGGGGTATGGCAAAAGGACTAACTCAGTAGATACGCTTAAACACATATAGAACATCAATATCACATAGACAAATCTGCATTCATCCCAAAGCAACTTCAAAACTTAACTATTTCACATGGGAGTTCGATATAACTTAATAGCCCGGGCCACAAGATTTATCCACGTAGCATAGAAAAATTCAAAATAATTAAAATATCAGGTTAAAACACATAAAACATTAAAACCACTAAAAGAGCTTTCGAACCAACAGTAAAATACACTAAAATAAGTTAAAATAGTCACTCAGTCCTTCATTATGTAGACAAAATACTATAGTCAACAAGCCGCCACTAGTAAACTTCTTTCAAAGAGCACTCGACCGCTCAGTCGAGGTTTTTTTAAGCAAACGTGGATGAGCACACACTCTTCACCGCTTACGCCCGGGGGCATACACCAGCCGGAACGTAATCTTCGGAGAATAGCAAAGCTTCTGCCATGGAAGACGTGCTTCAGCCCCCGAAGACGCTATCCAGGCACTTTACACTTCATCCGGAGCGTAGATGAGGGCCACTTTCACCACTAATCCTTGGAGCCACGGTGTGAATTCGCTTTGAAGTTTAGGTCAACGATTAGTTACTCCGGCATATCGGGATACTCGCTTCACTGCAGAGGCTTTCTTCCAGACGGCTAACAATCGAACGCTACTTCAACAGCACCCACGCTCATCGCTTTCTCAACAATACCAGCGCACATCGCTACTTCCGTGGCTATTTAAGATTCGCCGCTGCTCGGCACTTCTGCGCAGTATGATCTACGCTCAAAGCTGTTGCCATGTTCCCAGTGCAGTACAGGTGGTTGCTGTCACAGGACGTCCCTTTGTTCGTCCCGTAAATCACATGTTCCCAAGTCAACGTCTTTAACCTTCGTGGGTTCCTTGGTGTCATATGTGACCCCAATGCAATTTCTGTTTAATATATATTGTTAATCAACCATTTGTTTTTAATGGCATTTTGTTGCTTTTATTCTTCTAGTTTTCTATTCAAAATAATGCTATTATTGTGTTTTATTTTTCCCGAATTGTATTTTTTGCACAAGAGACCCTTGGGGTCACTTCCCCAGAAGGCCAAAAAAAGAGGACGTTGCAACTTTTGTCCAAGAGAACTGGGCAGAAAATGCATCGAAAAATGTCATAAGTGTTTGAAATTCACTTGCAAAAATCATGTTTTTTCAGGTCTGTAACAGTTGTAAATAAATCTACAGTTATTGTAAGTTTTGCTCTAAAATTCTAATTTTTAATGCATAAACTTAATTTTACTTTGATTGTGTCTTTTTATTTTTATTTTTTAGCACTAAAAAGTGTGTGAACTTAAATAATGCATGTAACATTCAATAATCATAATAAATTAATTAAAGGAAGCATTGGGGTCGTTTATGACCCCAAGGGTCTTGAGTGTCACTGAAATGGGAGGGACCCACGAGGGTTAAACTTACTCGCCCAACGACGCACAGTACTCACATCAACGCAATCACCATAAACAGCTTGCATTCTCTGATGAATCTCCTTTTGGGTGACACCTTCTGCTGCCAAAAATTATATGCCTGCACGTTGCTTAAATCGCATTGACCGACCATCTGAGCAGGGTTCCATACTTCACACTCTAAAATCCCAACCGTTCAGTGCAAAGGCTTCTAGGGGAGTTTAGTAAAGTAGTTAGTTCCGTAAACTCAGTTTACGGAACAAGCCAATACCTGCCGTATACCAGTGCTACCATTTGTTGGGGAGTTATGGAAGTGGAGGCATTACTTTTCATTCAACCCTCGCATTATAATTTTTTGCAGTGCAATAAGTTACCGCACGTATGCAACTTTGGCTCACAGGCGATACTTTATTGTTCAGAGGAAGGATGTTGCAGCACGCTAATCTATGTTTTTTTTAAATATATGCATGCATTTCACATAAAACGTACGTTTATAGTTCATGTCTTATGTGTACAACAGCGATGCAGCAAAAATGTAGTTTTAAATTTTAAAACAGATGAGTTTATATCGATACGGCATGCTTGTAAATATTCTTTTCTATAGTATACCATTTACTATAAGACCATATGTTTTATTTTCAGGCAACCTAAATTATTTACATTGCAGACAAATTAGAAGAGTAATCAGATAGAGATAATGTTAAAGATTTCAGTTGAACACTAAAAAGTGGATCAAAAAAAAAAAAAAGAAATGAAACAAATACATTTTTTATAAATACCGAATCACAACTAATTTTGGATTTTTATATAGTGAATGCTTATTTTACTCAACATATGACAACTTATCTGTCTGTTTTACTTCTTATTAAGACAAACTACAAGTTAGGTAACAATTATTCATGTTTTCTCTTTTTTTTTTCTTTTTCATTCTGCTTCGTAAGAACATCTTTACATGAATTCAATAAAATGAAACAGCTTTGAGTTTTTTCTTTTTTAATTTTTACTTCATTTAAAAGTAGAGAAAATTTTCTCGACAAGTTTTTTTTTCTTTAATTGCACATTGGAGGGGAGGCAAAAAATAAATAAAAATACTATCGATTATTTTCACTCAGAAAACAAGAGAAAATGAGGTCTCCAACTTTTTTTCATTGTTGAAAAACTTAAAAGGAATAAATTGAACGTCTTTGGCAACATCTGCTTTACTTTTTTCATTTATGATAGAATATTTAAAAAACAACATAAAAATAAAGTATTTTTTCTGCACAACTGTTTTAAAATATAGTACAGAGTTTGGTTGAGCGTTTGCTTCTTATTTATTAAGTAGAACCTAAATGGTTATTTCTGCTCCACGGTTAAGTGGTTTTTGTTTTATAGAATCAGTCGGGGTTTCTATCCCTATATTTAAGGGGTGTTTTTTTTCCGAAGTTAAAACCCCCTTCCGAAGATTTTTAAAACTATTCCGAAATTGTTTTTCATAATCCTTTAGCTCAGTGGTTCTCAACGGGGGCGATACCGCCCCCAGGTGGGCGGTGGGAAGATGCTGAGGGGCGGTGAACATATTTTGGGCAGTAGGGGGGCGGTGGATAGATTTTGGGCGGTAAGGGGGCGATGGGTTTATTTTGAAATGTGTTTGCGAGAGCATGTTTTGAGCAGAAGTGGGAGAAAATCCTCTTCTCTTACCAAGGCACCAAGGATGGCTTTAAAATTTATTCGTTGGGATATCTCAGTCTGGACCCTGATGCTTCTCTTTACGTTCTCAAAGATCAGTGGCACAGCTTAGGTGAGGGGGCAGATAGGGGTAATACCCCTCTCAATGAAGCAACAGAATTTTTTGTAGAACCAACATACAAGAACCTAAAATTGAGTTTTTCGACACTTAATCACGTTCAAAATGGGTAACTCATTTAGTGGAACCATTCTAGGCGGTTGACTGTTTGACGGAGGCTTTTGGAGCAAAAAAAAATTGCAAGGTTTTTTTTTTTTTATAAAGAATAATTTTATAAAGAATTATATATATTTTTATAAAGAATTTTTTTTATAAATAATCTTTTGAAGGTATTTTTACTCTATAGCAATTTTCAACTCTATGTTTGTGCAAAATTATAGAGTTAAACCTGTCAAAAAAACTGCTTTACCTCCTCCCCATCTTTCAGTTTCACGCCCGTATGCAAAGGGGGCGTTGAAAACATTTTCATTTCTAAAGGGGGCGGTAACTGTAAAAAGGTTGAGAACCACTGCTTTAGCTGAAAAACTTGATATTACTTCTTTATTTTCTATCTCTTTTTTTATTGTTGATATTTTCCAATTTCACTCAAAAATGAAATTATTTTTTGGCGAATTTTACTAAGTCAGTGCTTTATCAGCAGTATTTATTTTAACAATAATTATTTGTGAGCATCATTTCTTGCAAAACATTAGTTTCATTTACATTTTGAAACCTGATTCTAGTACAAACATCAAAACTGCTTGAATGAGAATACCCTCAAATTGTTATCATTAAATTAATTTTGTACGCCAGCGATTCTGCGGAAGCAATGAAGCTGCTTAGCTCGTAAAATAAAAGAAAAAGCATCCCAAGTAGCGCACTTTGTTTTTTAAAGGTTATAAAATGGTCATTAATGTTGTGACAACGGATTAAAAACGTTTATAAAAACGTTTAAACGTTTTTTGTGCTGCCTGGGTTTAGGTAACAAGTTGTAAGTTACAAGCCTTTAAAAAGGGCTGAGGCATAGCTGCCAGCCTGTACCAATAGCCCGGTTATGACATCTTGATAAAATGGTCATTAACGTTGTGACAACGGATTAAAAACGTTTATAAAAACGTTTAAACGTTTTTTGTGCTGCCTGGGTTTAGGTAGCAAGTTGTAAGTTACAAGCCTTTAAAAAGGGCTGAGGCATAGCTGCCAGCCTGTACCAATAGCCCGGTTATGACATCTTGATAAAATGGTCATTAACGTTGTGACAACGGATTAAAAACGTTTATAAAAACGTTTAAACGTTTTTTTGTACTGCCTGGGTTTAGGTAACAAGTTGTAAGTTACAAGCCTTTAAAAAGGGCTGAGGCATAGCTGCCAGCCTGTACCAACAGCCCGGTTATGACATCTTGATAAAATGGTCATTAACGTTGTGACAACGGATTAAAAACGTTTATAAAAACGTTTAAACGTTTTTTGTGCTGCCTGGGTTTAGGTAACAAGTTGTAAGTTACAAGCCTTTAAAAAGGGCTGAGGCATAGCTGCCAGCCTGTACCAATAGCCCGGTTATGACATCTTGATAAAATGGTCATTAACGTTGTGACAACGGATTAAAAACGTTTATAAAAACGTTTTAAACGTTTTTTGTGCTGCCTGGGTTTAGGTAACAAGTTGTAAGTTACAAGCCTTTAAAAAGGGCTGAGGCATAGCTGCCAACCTGTACCAATAGCCCGGTTATGACATCTTGATAAAATGGTCATTAACGTTGTGACAACGGATTAAAAACGTTTATAAAAACGTTTAAACGTTTTTTGTGCTGCCTGGGTTTAGGTAACAAGTTGTAAGTTACAAGCCTTTAAAGAGGGCTGAGGCATAGCTGCCAGCCTGTACCAATAGCCCGGTTATGACATCTTGAGACTGCAGTTTTGTCCTTGTTATGGACTCATCGCTGCTAACGACAAGAAAAATCGCGCTGTCGGTTTTTCCTTATTGTGAACAATGATTTACTAGAAAAACCCCTCTCTTCATATAATACTTCCTTATAATTACAATAAATTTAAATTTTGATTTTTATGTTAATCAACTAGTCTTTTGCTGTTACAATTTTTCCCTATAACTCTCACAATCAAAATAAAAACATTGTTTTGTGATTTAAATAACTGAAATGTGAAGAAGTTTACAGAACACGTCGATGAAATTAAAAAAGAAAATGCTTTCTGTACTTTACTTTGAAATCTATTACTACCCCCCCCCCCCTAAACACACACACACACACAAATTGCTTGCTAAGAATATTACGATTTTCAGACAAACTTGTATAATAATTAATTCGAAAAATTGGAAAACTTGCATTTTTGACATAAAATATTCCAGATGTGAGCTTTACAGAGGGTGAAGGTGCAATTCTTGAAAGGAGATTCAAGTGAATAAAATATATTTTTAAAAAGTACGAGAAAAC
This sequence comes from Uloborus plumipes, assembly GCA_038373865.1. NCBI lineage: Eukaryota > Metazoa > Arthropoda > Arachnida > Araneae > Uloboridae > Uloborus > Uloborus plumipes. Next base: position 21,569 of record JAXGGA010003050.1, on the reverse strand, counting down.
CAAATTTAATTAAAACGTCATAACTTTACCCATTAGTTGGAAAAACACCTGGAATATATCGAACATTACTGTCAACAGAAATAGCAGCAGATGGATGTGAATAACTAAGTTTCGAACTTAGTTGATTAACTTAGTTCTGTATTTATTAGCAGAAACAAGAACCTTAAAGTATTTAACTCCCCAAAATGCTTATGATGTATTTTTGCAATCGAAATTTGTTGTGATATTTCATTTTTAAGTCTTACTTAGCAAAATTTCCAAGTTCTTAAATAACAAGTTAAATTCTGTTAAAATAAAAGCGTAATATAAGAAGATGACTTTTAACAGTATTGCTGAAACTTGTTTCTAATTTTGTGGCACCTAATCTGATTTTTTAATTTTGACAAAATTTTCTGTATTTCTTTTTTAATGCAAACACGCGTTCAAAATATCATTCATTACCTTTGGGTGTTATTTTAAATTTCCTATTATCAATTGGTCATTTTTAACCCCTGACGCAACAAAGAAGGGAGTTATAAGTTAGACGCGTCTGTGTATCTGTGTGTCTGTACAGCCTAAACTGATGCACCAATTTCGATTTTTTTTTAAAAGGTGAAGTGATCGAGAGTGTTCTTAGCTAGGTCACGTCTTTGTATGACATTAATTAACTAAGATATTAATTAAAAACCTTCAAAATGTTTTTCACAATTTTTGAAGTGAAAATGTACTGAAAAATTTAAAACTATTGTTTTAAATTTTTAAAACAATAGTTTCAAAAATTTAAAACATTTTTCGTACCAAATTTTATCGTATTTTTCGTACCAAAAGAAAGAAAAAAAATCTGCATTTGATAAGATGTGTTTGGAACTTCTATATAAAACAGATTTCAAATTTAACATTTTTTAGCAAATGCGGCTAAGGCTTAAATCTACAGGATTGGAAACCGAAGTCATTGTTGCCCGACGAGGAAAAAAACTCAATGATTAAAAATGTTTGTGTCTGTTGCCAGTTTCTATTTGTTGCCAATTAAAATACTTGTTATTGAATTTAGTATAAGAGTTTTAAATTTTTCTTCTTTATTCTGCTTTTGCGACGCAAATTTAACTAATAAGGATTATCCTTCCTTTTTCGTGTTTACCCTATCCTCTTGAAAACAATGAAATATATTTCCATTTAAAATGCTTTATGACCAGAAAAGTTTGTTTTAATATGAGATAGGCAATCAGGGTCAGCGGTTGTTTAAATTTTTGATCTAATCCTTAGTACCTACTTGTTTATAATTTTTACAGCGCGTGTCGAAATGATAGGTCCACCAGTAAAACCGAAAGTGATGTTGTTAAAAAAGTGTGATGTTGTTGTGTACAAAGTGCTATATTATAAACTACACTACTTCATTCAATGAAAAATAATACATGAGCAATATACAAATAATAGAAATGATAAGAAAAACGAAAATTACATAAAACAGCTGTTTCAATACGATAGGTCCACTAAACCAAGCATCAAATAAATGTTGAATTAATAAGAAAATTTTCTACATTGTTTTTGAATCAGCTCATAAACCCTATTCGGCATGGTTTCTGCAAGTTTTTGCAAACAATTTGTTCCGATTTTTGACCATTCGGAGGAAATAGCCTTTTTCAAGTCGACAATATTATTGTACTGCCTTCCACCTGCATACACAGCATGCTCTTGCGATTATACCCCACATGTTTTCCACCGGATTTAGGTCGGGACTACAAGGTAGCCAATCAATAATATGTACACAATTATCCAGAAACCATTCAAAAGTGGACTTTGCAGAGTGCACAGGAGCATTGTCCTGTTGGAACATGAAGAATGGGCCCCCAATGCGCTCTGATTGTGGAAGTAAATATTGATTAAGCAGCTGTTGATAGCTAGCAGCATTCAAACGATTGTCTACGAATGCAAAATCAGTTTTTCCTGCCCCTTCGAATACGGCCCATACCATAACGGAACCACCACCAAGTCGTCTCTTCGAGAATATCTGTCGATCGTTTCGCAGATCGTACCAGTAACACTGCCAGCCATCTGGACCATCCAGGTTGCATTTTTCTTCGTCACTGAATATTACACGATGCCAATCTTTCTTTCCAGGACATCACTTCCGGTGCGAATTTCACTCTCTTTTCTATGTGCTTTTTAGTCAATTTCGGAGTTGCTTTCCTCTTCACGTAAACTAAATTATCGTGTTTCTTTACCACTCTATGGACTGCAGATATTGATATTGAAGGGTTTTGTAGTCTGACTAAAGTTGATAAGCTCACATTTCCAGATTTTAAGTCCTTCTTTGTCGGGGTGTAACTTTTGCTGGGCGCCCTGCTGACTTTTTACTGACATAAGCATTTCTAAGTCGCAAAAAATTGTTCACAACATTATGCGATCTGTTTAGAATCTTAGCTATTTCTCTATTCAATTTTCCATACTTTTTAAAAGCATCAATTTTCTCCTGCTCAACCAGCGGAAGGCTGCGACGACGCCCCATTTTGTTTGATTACAACGTGACGTTCAAATCTGTTTAAATACCTTCACAGCAGCCAACACAATCCCGAAGTAAGACTAAGGAATGATATTTATGCAAATATTTGGGAGAAAAACGTGATAGGTACTAAGTTTCTGAAGGTGGACCCATCTTTTTGAAACGGTCTGAAAATGAAAATTTGCATATAATCAAAAGGAATTATTTATTTTATGGAAATTTCCTCATAAATAGATATAACAATTACTGATTAATTATCTCTACCAAAAAGGTTATTCTTGTTCTCGATTAAGAGCCGAAATTTTGAAAATACGGGTGGACCTATCATTTATCTTTAGAGCTACGCATAAACGAATGATATTATTATTATTATGCTATGCTATGGAATGTGCTGGGATCATTGAAAATCGTCGTATAAGTGAATACTGTGCATAAATGAGGCTATAAGCTTTTTCCAAATAGCAAAACTGCTCCAGATATTTAATGTGAAGATGTAGCTGAATACTTTTTATCTTCCATTTTTAAAACTGACTTTCAAAATTACATACGAACAAGTTAATATAATCTAACGGTTTATTTAAGCATTAGCTTAAAATATTGCTATGCCGTAGCCAATTAAATATGTGTATTTTTCAATCATTTTTTGATTTAATTTTGGGAAATTAATAAAAACCTTTATTTCCAAATCATATTTAAGTAGTGATCTCAGTATCAAAGCAATAACTTTTTTCCATGTATTTAAAAATTTCATTTCATTGTAAAGAAATATTACCGTTATTTAATTTGGTTGAAGAAAAATTACGTCGTTAGTGCTCAGTAATCACAAACATTTAAAAGAATTAAATATTCCAAATTTTTCTATTGTTTAATTCATGCAGATTTTGCTTTGAGAAATGTCATAGCCAGTAAGATAAAAAATAATTAAATATTAAACTTTTCAAATGAAAAGAGAAAAAATTCCATGATCTTAAAAATAAAAATATATTTTTTATTCGTAAGCTTTATTAAAAATTCAAAAGTGTTAAATATAATAACAAAAAAATCAGCTATTTTAATGGATATAGGCAAGAAACAAGCGGAAACCTTAATGACTTTCTCAAAGAAAACATTAGCAAAAATTACCTTATTTAATATCTTTTATTAGAATTAATTCCTGTCACAAATGTTTCTAGTTAATTTAATTTCATGAGTAGAAAGAGTTTTTAATTACAAAGAAATAATTAATTACTTTTGTGACACGAAACTTTTATAATCAGGCATGTTTTATAGAACAAAAGCATTTTTAAATTTTCTGACAATGTCTAACCATAACATTTTACTTTCTTTAAGCTCTACTAAAAGAAAAGTTTTTTTTTCCTTTAACCTTTGGAGGAAAAAGTAAAGCTAATATAATTAGCCAAGCTGTGTTCGTTTTGGAAAAATGTTTTAAAATGAAATATTTATTACCCTTTCAGCAGGCCTGTCATTTAGGGGGGGGCAGGGGGGTCAACTGCCCCCCTGTGACTTTGGGAAATCAATGTATTGGCACATAAGTGGGTGTGGTTTTTGCCAATTTTTGGTAAATTTTAAATTGTGTATGCACCCTTCCCCCCCCCCCCCCCCAGGAAAATTTCGAAATGACGCCTCGGCCTTTCAACATTTTAAAAGCTTTTAGTTACTACAAAGGGGAAAACCAACAGTATTATAGATTAGATTTTTAGTCAATAATATAAAAGTTTAATAATATTCGATATTTTTTACGAGATTCCGGTTAGCATTTAGTATTCAAATTCTGAGCTTACTCACCCTCCAAATGAATGCTAAGTAGGTTTTTATATTTATTTATTTCATTTTCTTCGGTTCTTTCGCATGTGATTACATAGAGATATCCATTTTTCTGAATGTGTAGGTAACCGAAATATACACGATGAACATTCTTTAGGAAATGATTACGAGTTAATTAGCTCTTTGCGTGGTCTTATACCTTAATTAAAGAAAGTTGTGAAATAAAATGTCTAATATTATTAAAATCTGACCGTATGTATGCATGTATGTCTCTATGTATGTATGTGTGTAACCTTAGCTTTCCGACAGCAAAAACATGTCAAGACTCGATCTATGCAAACAAAGATTCGTAACGTCAAAAGTCTAATCTCATTTTCACGCAACTTTAATTGCCGCAGGTATTAATTGAAACGTCAAATCGAGCTTGTCAACGTGTTCAGTTCTTCCATTAATTCTACTTTTTCCAAAGCCGTCTCTCTGCAAAACTGACCTTTTGTCTTGAGGCTTATAATTCTGTACCTCAGAACCAGACTAACGTAAGTAAATGTTCGTAACTTTTTAGCAGAGGGCAAAAACGATTGCAGAATACATGCGAAAGATGGAACTCGTGAACTTTAAATGCTGCTGCTAAATAACTGTGAAGAAATTTGTTTCGTAGAATAACGTTCTCATTGGTGGATGCGGAATACGATTCTACGAACAATGCAGCAATAAAGTGTAAATCGCCATTTTTGAAGTTACGTCGTTCTGGTTCTGAGATACAGAATTTGTCATTGCTCTTTGAATGGTTCGAGTTAATGAGTAAGTAAGGGACCCGTCAAACTGGGAATGGAATGGTTCTCTTAAAGCCCTCCGCGCTGAAAACCAATGTACCGCTGCAGGTGTCTTAAGATTAGTCTTGTTGCTGGAAACCCCATTTTAAGTTCTAAACCCGTATCCAATTGCCGTTTAGCAGGAATCACTATCGTAGCGTTTCTTGTTTTGACATGCATACCAACATTAAGTTTTTTTACAACGGGCAATCAAAGAGTATAGCTGCAAAAGTAATTAACTCTAATTTCAAAATTTTCGCTGATTTTTCCTTTGCTATATTTCTTTTCATTGCTGTATTAAAGATAGGAGAACACCCTAAAACGGTCAGAGTTTTCAAATGGCGTCCTAAATGTTTTAAACAAAGCAGGATTAGATATTTTAATCACTTCTATTTCTGTAGCGATAAATATATAATTCTACTTTTTTTTTTATCTTTTTTTTTTTTTGGCAAAACTTCCTTACGCTTTAATTACTCTTAAATGTAACAGGTTTTCAAAAATCAGTAAAAATTCTCTCGCTTCAGTTACTCTTAAATGTAACAGGTTTTCAAAAATCAGTAAACATTCTCACGCTTCAATTACTCTTAAAAGTAACAATTGCTCTAAAATGTAACAGGTATTCAAAAATCAGTAAACATTCTCACGCTTTCATTACTCTTAAATGTAACAATTACGCTTAAATGTAACAGGTTTTTGAAAACTAGTAAACACTCTCAGGCTTCCATTACTCTTAAATGTAACAATTTCTCTTAAATGTTAAAGTTTTTCAAAAATCAGTAAACATTCTCACGCTTCCATTACTCTTAAATGTAACAATAACGCTTAAATATAAAAGGTTTTCAAAAATCAGTAAAAATTCTCACGCTTCAATTACTCTTCAATGTATCAGGTTTTCGAAAATTAGTAAACATTCTCACGCTTCCATTACTCTTAAATGTAACAGTTTTTCAAAAATCAGTAAACATTCTCAAATTAAATGAACTTATCTTTTAAAAAAATAAAATAAACGAAAAAAACGTCTTTTGCTCTTAAAAAGTAATTCCCAACTTTATGATACAAAGAAAAGGTCGTTAAAGGCAAGCAGTCGACATTTCAAAGTTAAGCAAGGGAGTTTGAGCATGAGAAATGTCAAAAGTTGCTTTTCTGACATAAAGTACCCATAATGCAAGGTAAGATTCTCAAAGGGAGACATTAAAGTGAATGAAATGACTTTGGACGAAACGTCAAGAAAAATCATGCGGTTATTCAAAGGCATCGTTATTTTGAAACCATTAACTGGAAATGCGGTTGGAATATATGGCATATTTACTGCGAAGAAAAATAGCAACATCGCGGTATTTTTAGTTACATAAAAGTTAGTTGAAGGGTTTTGGGCAGGCAAAAAACTCAATAATAGTGCTCTGTATTTGATAAGTACAACTCATATTCCTATCTTTGGTTTTCAAGGAATGCGAGTGGTAGTGCAATTAGTTATAAATGAATCTAAGAAAGTGCACTGTAAAAAATACATGTTTCTACAGAAAATACAGTTGTCTTCACAGTAATTTAACAAATATTAACTGTAAAATCCCTAATTTTACAGTAGTAGACTGTAAAATGGCTAGTTTACAGTAATAAACCGTGAAATTAAAGGGGCAAGTGGATAAAGGTGATATGTGACATTTGAATTTTGACGATTTACAAATTAAAATTAGTCTGTGTTCAATTGTGTCACCACACAAACACAGTTGAAGGGCAAGTGAATAAAGGTGATATGCGACAACTTTTTTTTTAATTTCTAGAAAAAGCTTTCAAAAAGAAAATAGTACCTTATCACCTTCATCCATGGTAAAAAGTAAGTTTTTCAAAGATTGTCACATATCACCTTTATCCACGTGTCCCTTCGAACATATTTTTATGGATTCAAAAATCATCAAAATGCTAATTTAAAAGTAATTTAGAGTAAAATTGTAAAAATTATATTTTAATTTTCACTTAGAGAAAAGAAAAAGACGCGTTAAAGTATGTAAAATATCATTTCTGACATGTAGAAAAATGTCTTAACTCTATTTGTCACCTTTTCCGAGAAAAAGGTACATAAAGTTTTTGAATTTAACATGGCGGAGCTAGGGCTTTCCCGATCCCCCGAATAAAAAATATTTCACACGGCATTGCAGATATAATTAATAACAGCAGTAAACCCTTTTGAAGTACAAACTTATTTCAGTACTCGTACTTGGACACGAAGCATAATGATAGATCAAACTTTTGTGATCTTGAGTAAAGCTCCTAATAACAATCCGATCTCCATCGTCGAAGTTCGATCGAAACAGTCCTCATATTTAATTTTCTAGAAATTTCACCCCATGAACATCCGAAAACCCATCAACTGAAAATAAATGCGAAATATGAGTACTGTCAGGCTGTCAGCAAATATTAATAACTGTCTGAAAGCAATTTCGTGTAATTGCTTTGTAAATATCCAGAATGGGAGCATTATTGCGAAAAATAATTCGTCTGTTTTAAAACTAAATGTTGAGGAATTAATATCTCACTATATAAGGCATTGTGCGGAATCTCTATTATTTGTTTAGTTTTAAGCTAAACATGGTTTAAAAGAAGGATGTATACAAAAATGGTGTATAATCTCGGACGAAAATGACATTTCTTCGTTTAGGGTTGATAGTATCGCAAATGCACGTATATTAGCTCTTTTGTTATTTTCTTCAGATTCTTAAATTATTTTATGGAATTTCGGTCAAGTAGGTTTTGACAAAGCAATAAAAATAAAGCAAAGTAATTAATCCGTCTTAAAAGAGAACCATAAACTCTATTAAAAATTAATGAGAAAATTTATGAGGACTTCGGCTTCATATTATAAATCGTTTGTTATCATGCCAGTTTTTTACATACAGAAATCGATTTTGTGTGTGTGTGTGTGTGTTACTCTTGTTACCTCAGAGTTTAGGACTCGTAAAAAGAAGTGTAAAATTGTTGGATTTTTAACCAAATTTTAAGTTGCATATACTAAAATTTCTATGCTTTCTTCTTTTTTCTTTCTTTTTTTTCATTTCTCTTTATTTTATTTCTTCATTTATTTATTGTGTTTTGACAAGTATTACACAGCTCAAGAAATTAGCTAGCAGCAGAAACTTAGCAAAACAATCTCGCGCTTTCACTAAAATATTAAAATTAGTAAAATATCCGTACATAAATTTGCTTTGTATTTCTCTAAAAAAACACCGCAAAAAATTTAAACAATGCATCTATTTCGCCATTTCCAGTCATTAAAAGGAGGCACAAAACTCAATAATAGTGCTCTTTAAATAAAGACATTCTGTCGTCCCCGCTTAATCGGGTAACGGATAAACGAATACCCCGCTTATACAAATAAAATATCCCGGAACATATGCCATAGACGTAATGTTAAAAATCCCTGCTTAATCGAATACCCCGTTTAATTGAATAATATTTCATGAAAACGACGGTATTCGTTTATACCAGAAAAAATGCTCTTCTCCAATGAGTAGCATTTTTTTTTTTTTTTGCCTAAACGATCTAATAGTTTCGAACTTTGTGACATAGCATTGAGTGCTACAAAGTAAATATAAAAAAAAAAAAAACAATTCCAATAAAATCGCAAAACAAGTGTTTTGAAATTAAGACAAACTTATTTAAGAAGTAAAACCATAACTACATCGCAAAAAAAGAAACTTAACCTATATTAACCTATCATTTAACCTATCATTTTGAATAAATAAGTTCTTTGAGAATTTATGTTGGTGCAATCACATTTCATTTATTTTTAGTGCTAATTGTTTCAACTCATTCTTTTTTAATTTCAAGTGTGACTTTTTATTTTATTTTATTTATTTATTTATTTTTTGTTTCCGTGATTTTAAACAATCTTGTACATTTTTAACATCTATATTTAAATCAAAATAAAAAGTACCCCCTTCAAATTCCAACAAATATTGTTTCCGCCGAAAGAATTGTAAACCCAAACACCTCTTGAACAGAAAAAGCTGCATGCTTCTTCTTCAATCAAAAGTTCCCTATTTTAGCAACTTTTCTCGCTGATAGGAAACATTTCCCCAGATACCAAAAAGTCAAGTTTTTTCATGTTCACAACTGCCACTAAATATAGGAACTAGTATCAGTAGGTATCTGCAGAGTTTCAGAGATTAGAAGAGTTGAAATGTCGTTTTTTATTCTTTTTCTTTTTTTAAGGGACTATTTTTTCTTGGTATGATGGATATTTCTGACACAGCTAATAACGTAGAAGAAGTTACTTTTTCCATCAATCGTTCCGTTGTTGTTTTTGCCGTGTCATAGTTTTTCAATAATCACTATGAAGTGGGCGTGTCATTGTCTCGAACGGTTGCGTTTCTTTGTTAACATTTAGCCCTTCACTGCATGGTGTGCCTGATCTGGCACAAACCAAAAAATCCTCATATATTCCTATAATATTTAAATGCCGTTAAGCTGAGCTTTGTGCCCCTTCTGAAACATTGCTATAACAGTTTAGTGTGATTTTTGCGCAATAGTTAGTTGCACTAGTCTAGGTATTACAGTTCTTGCTTTTGAAAAATAGAGTGTCTGCATTACAGTAAGAAGTGTGCTTAATCTTTATTTCCTTTGTTCTAAAAATGTTTAAATATATATGCTGTACTAAGTGGCAAAATTAGTTTGTTCCACTTATGGCACAAAACACATTGTTGATTATTACGTATCGACCACACGTATCGGTATAAGCATATACAATGTGCTTTGCGCCATATGTGAAACAAACAGATAAAACATCATTTTTGGTGCAAAATTTTAAGATTAATTTTTTTCTACATTTTTCCTGAACCAGGGTTATTAAAAGGTAACATATGATTTTTTTCATGAAAATATAAAATATCGTACAGTGAAGGGTTAAGACAACACGAGTAAGATTTGCAATACAAAGAGAAGAAAAAACACACCCAGAGCTACGGCGGGAATCGAATACGCTATACTTCTTGCTTCGGAGGCGACATTGCTACTCCTGAGCCCCAGAGACCCTACCAATCCCACCGTTTCGTTAGAATTAGGTTAACTTTGCCCTGAATTATTTAGTAAATGTTTTTGTTGCGAATTAGTGTTATTATTAAAATTTAACACATTCTACAATATTACATAAATACCTTTGTGCCTTAGGTACGTAACTGCATATTACATAAATACCTTAGTAAGTTAAGGTTATCCAACGTTTTATAGCACAAATAATATAGCAAGTGCAAACTCGTGCTTCAAGGTTGCACGGAACCTCTTTTTCAATCCAAAAACCGTGACAACTTCTCGCACTTCTTCGTGTTGAAATGGAAGCTCCTTGCAATCCCGAAACACGTGTCTGCAACACTCTGCATTAGTGTACAATGAAACGTTGGATAATATTAACTTACATACACCAAAGTTCAGTTTAGCAATTAAAAAAAGTTTCTTTCAATTAATAAGTAGAAAGTAGAAAGTAATTAAAAGTAGAAAATAAAACTTTGCTATCCAAATTGATATTAACCTCGCTTTAATGGTCATATCCCACACCAAGAATGAAGGGCTTTAACAGGCCCGTCATTTAAGTTGGACAGGTGGGGTCAATTCCCCCCCCCCCCCCCCGGCTTTGAGAAATCAATGCATTTATATAAAAGTGGGAGTGGTTTTTTTATGTTTTCCGATGAAATTCCATTGTGTTTGGACCCTTTGCCCCCCCCCCGGAAAACTAGAAATTACGTCCCTGGGCTTTAATGCTAATCCAGTGTAAAAAGTCTCCCTCCTATTCTTGTGTGTTTTACCACATCTTGGACATTGACTTTTAAGTGTACCTACTCTTTTACCTCCCTTTATTTGGGTTTTAAATCCAACATAATGAGGTTTCTTTTTGTTTTTATGGCTTCAATTTTCAATGATTAAATTTTTCATGGAATCAATTTGATTCCGTGCTTGTTCGGAAGCTTTATTTGCTTTTTTCATAAATATATTGTCATCTGACAACAGTTTTTCTCTATCCGCGTCACGATGAATGCCAATAACAATACGATCCTTTACCAGGCTATTGTGTAATTGACCAGAATCGCACGATTTACTTTTTCACAAAAATTCTATCAGAAAGTCATCAAATTCTTCGTTTGGACCTTGTATCATATTGTTAAAAATGATTCTTTCATACATAACATTTGTTTTCGGCAAGAAATAATTTTGAAAAGTCTTCACAATTAATTGAAGTGTTACTTTCGTGTCATCCAAAGATGAATTAAAAACTCACCGCTTCTGGTCCTATTTCTGACATAAGCTGGGCAAATTTTCACTTTTTCTGGCTTCTTTTCCAGTCCCAAAACTATAGAGTACCATTCAAATTTCTGAAACCATGTTTTCCATGACCTCGATAAGTCACTGTTGGCTAAAATCAATAGTGGGGGCAGACGAGCAGAAAAACTTCGGAAGTTTCGCTTAGCGGAATTTCGTTTTGCGACGTCATTAGTATACTTTCCGAAGCGAATAAACTTACAATTCAATACGCAGGTTTCGAAACCATGTAACATTTGGGCTTAAATGTCTACTTGAAAGTAGCAACTCAATAGAACACTAAGCATATTTTATTAATGAGCTGTGAAACACATACATAGACGATTCTATTAAAAATGGCTGTGCTGCCAAATGCTAAGTAACAAACTATTAAGGGGTTAAGGTTACAGTTAATTATGACACTCTTTCTCTTGGTGTAAAATGTCTCTTGCTTGTTAAATAATATCCCGTACTAGCTGCCAGGGCAGCTAGATTAGCTTCCTGCGGCATGTTGATGCATAACGTCCCCCCTCTCTAACTTTTACCTCATTCTGAAGTTTTATTTGATATAATTTAATGTTCATTCGATTTCAAGACGTACCACGAACGTGGCCCGGCGTTGCACGGGCACTTCGTGCCCTGAAAGTAGTGAGGAAAATGTCAAGATACTACTCCCCGCCAAGGCGGCTCGCTAACAGGCGCTTCACGCCTTTACTTTTTTCCTGTATAAAAAAAATCATTCGAATTATTGAGATGCTTCGCGCCTTCAAGATGGTGAGGAAAGTTTCAGTAAGTTCAGCTCAGGCGCGGATCCAGAGTGGGGTCATGGGGATCATGACCCCCCCCCCTTAACCGACCAAATATAGCAAAAAATTGCATTTTTGGGACTTATTTTACGAAAAAACTGCCAAACCACCCCATTTCTGCACAAAAATTGCACTTTGACCCCCCCTTTCCGAAAATGACCCCCTCCTTAACCAGAAGCTGGATCCGCCCTTGGTTCAGCTCGCTCAAAGGAGAAAAAGCAGACATTGATACTCAGTTTTTAATATAAGTAGATGGCTCTTCAACAAATGAATGTTTCAAAATATTACAAGTAGCTAGCGATAAAAATACTATGTAAGTCGCCCGCTTATGAGTTTCGTGTTTGATTTAGTTAAGCCTTCATTCAAAATTCTCATTTTCATTTTTATTATTGTTTCATGGCATGGCAACCACGTTTTGCAATGCAAGAATGGATTTCATATTTAATCATTTATTAGGCTCAATCGCTTTAAACTTGACTACTTATTAATTGATATCTTCGCTAATTAAAATCGTATAATTATATAGATTGAAACTAATGAAGCTTGAAAAATTACCTATCTATCGGTACCTGGTTCGACTTTCAGTTCATTGGCGTTCAGGAGAAAGAAGCGTGACATAGAAAGATAGTTAGAAAGAAAGATAGTTAGAAAGAAAGATAGTTAGAAAGAAAGATAGTTAGAAAGAAAGATAGTTAGAAAGATAGTTAGAAAGATACTCAGTTTTTAATATAAGTAGATAATTCGTGTCGATTGAGTGTGATGTTTATTATATTTGGAGACTGCTTGTGAAAAGCAATGAAACGTACGTATGAATTTTCCTGAAAATGGAAATTGGGCTAAGAGGATGTCCACAAATGATGTTACGCTTTTTTCAACTTATTTGACCTCTACACCATCTGTAACAAAGTGTCACACCTCCTCTTACCCCATTCCTCCAGTTGTCACGTATCACGCTATATTACCTAAGCATATTCTAATGAAAAAAAAATTATATCAACTAATATTTGTGACTCACACTTCTTATTACATTATCTTTCCCTCTTGTAATAAACTGTCACGATATTAAGGACATCTTACCCTCTCTAATCGTGACAGCATTTATGGACGACTTCTATACAAAAGGTAAGTACGAGCACAAAGATCATAACAAATCTGCGACTGATTAAAAATTACGGCGTTATTCATTATTTGAGTTTAACCTCAGTCTGATGCCTAAACCGTGAATCAAAGTCTTCTACAACCAATCAGATGGCTTCATTCGGCCGTTTTGGGTGTCAGACGTAAGTTTAACTCCGCTGTTAAATATGGTAGTTACTACCTTATTCACCAATTGAATCAAACCTTTGCCAGCTATCTTCAACCAATCAGAATTTATTCAGCGATATTTTTTCCAGATGAAAATTCAAGTTGATGGCGAATAAAACATATGTAACCTATCCAGGGTCCAGAATGACGTATCTATGGTCCAGAAGTAACGTATTTGGCTGAGCACCAGAAGATCTACCCAGGTTGCGCAAAAAACGTTTAAACGTTTTATAAACGTCTTTAATCGGTTGTCACAACGTTAATAACCATTTTACAACCTTTAAAAAACGAAGTGTGCTACTTGGGTATGGATTTAAGCGATGAAGTAGTTGCTCTGAGAGACGATCATGCGATTTTGTGACCAGTAGTACAACTGCATTAGGTTTCCTGATATCAAAATTTCTTGTTTTTCTTCCATGCTAGAAGCAAATGCAAGCATTCATCCATATAGCTGCATCAGGAAAGCATCAAACCTCTCGAGTCAAAGGCCGTAAGTAGCACTGTGGCTAATACGCTGAATTCGGCATCAGAATTTTCCGGGTTTGGAGCATGCTGTCACTTGTACTATTCTCATCCAGTACGTTTAGAGTAAGAGTTCGTATAACCGGTTTCACCGACAGTTGTGGGGTAAGTTTCTGGCATTTATCTTGGGTGGCGGGAGTTGGAGATTTTTCTCCCCTTGAGTATGATATCGAAAATGTATAGATCTCAATGACCAAATTTTTATAGATGATGTGGAATCTGTACCCGAGACAATCAATTAAAATTAATAAAGCGTGGCTCGCTGGAGCTCTGGGGTTTTTGAGCAGTTAAACACAATGACAGTTAACTATCATATGACGTTGGATTTTTTTTATCTTTAATAGCAGGTTTTTAAAAACTATTTATTCAGCATTTAAAATTGAAAATAAAGAAATACTTCTCTCTGAATAACATCGTGAAACTATATATAACTAGAATAATATAAAACAACGCCACACTACTAGATTTTTGCTGGTTAAGATTGTGTTTTATACCTATTTCAATACACTTCATTTTATTTAAGTTTATAAGTTTTTGAGCAGTTAAACACAATGGCAGTTAACGTTGGATATGACGTTGGATTTTTTTTTTCATCTTTAATAACAGGTTTTTAAAAATTATTTATTCAGCATTTAAAATTGAAAATAAAGAAATACTTCTCTCTGAATAACATCGTGAAACTATATATAACTAGAATAGTATAAAACAACGCCACAGTACTAGATTCTTTGCTGGTTAAGATTGTGTTTTATACCTATTTCAATACACTTCATTTTATTTAAGTTTATAAGTATACAATAGTTACGAAGAATAAAGTAATTTCATTCGAAGCATTACCAGAAATTAACAGCAATTAGGACATCAGAAGATTAGTTCTGTGCAAAACATCTATTAAAATTAAACATTATTGACGTAATTAATCCGTTACTAATACCAAAGCAATAACTGCTACTGAATGCAGTCAATAACTAATCTCGAATGTCATTTCGAGAATTTCCAAGCAATTACACACATGTTTACAGCTTTTAATAGCTGGTACTTGAGCTTTGATACGTGATCATGACACGAGACACAAGATTGCTTATCATCCCTGCTAATTTGCATGCATCTCTGTCACATGAGAGAATATAATGCCGAATTCGATGTTTAATAATGATTTCGGGGCTCTCGTCTGTTTTACAAGCACTTTTATGGCACGTGCCGCTGTAGTTATAGCATAGCTTTCAAAAGTGGCACCAGTGTTCTTAAAAAATATATAACCTGCAAATGATGGTGAAATCGTGTTGATAGTGCAATATTTTACATATACACGGTTTGTGTTCTGTTTTTGATCACTCATGATTGCTGTTTAGTTCTCACTCGACCGTAGTTGACGTTCGCTCCTTTTTCAGAGTAAAGGAAGAGCGATAAAAATCGTGAGAAAGTTCCTCAGAGAATGCGTAAAAAGAGACCTGATACAAATTCTCGTGAACACTATAATCAGTAGTTAAATAAATCCAGTTGAGTTTTCGTAGCCGCTCGCTTAAATATGTGTCACGAGCACTTATGCTCGCGCGGGCTGAACTCGTATTTGGAAATGAAAGAAAGAAAAATATGTGATTTTGAGTTAAAAATAAAAGTGTTCCACTTTTGAAAATTTTTTATATATTAAGAAATGTATCGAAATGTGAGTAGTTACAGTGCGTCTCGAAATGATAGGTCCACCCTTATTTTTCGAAATTTTGACTCTTAATTGAGAATAAGAATCACTTTTTTTGATAGTGATCATCTATCTGTAATTGTTATAACTATGTTTGATAAAATTTCTTAAATTATAAATCATTTCCTCTTATTTTATGCAAATTTTCATTTTCAGACCGTTTCAAAAAGATAGGTCCGTCTTTAGAAGTTTTGCCCCAACCACGTTTATTTCCAAAAATTTGCATAAGTATCGTTGCTTAGTATTACTACGGGATTATGCTTGCTACTGTGGAGGTATTTAAACAGATTTGAACAGCACTTTGTAGTCAAACAAAACGGGTTGTCATTGCAGTCTTTCGCTGGTTGAGCAGGGGGAAATTTGATGCATTTAAACAGTCTGAAAAATCGAATAGAGAAATAGGTACGCTTTTAAACAGATCGCAAAGTGTTGCGAACAATTTTTTACTATTTAGAAATGCTTATAGCAGTAAAAAATCATCTGGCCGCCCATCACAAGTTACGCCCCGACAAGGAAGCCCTATCGTAAGGGACCTAAAAACTGGAAATAATAAGCACATCCACTTTGGCCTCACAACTAAACCCTTCAATATGAAAATCTACAGTTCACAGAGCGGTAAAGAAGTTTGGCAGTTTAGTTTACTTGAAGAGAAAAGTGGCTCCGAAACTGACTAAAAAGCACAAAGAAAAGAAATTGAAATTCGCGCAGGAAGTGATGTCCTGGAAACAAGATAGGCATCGTGTGATATTCAGTGATAAAAAGGAATTCAACCAGGATGGTCCAGATGGTTGGCATTATTACTACCACGTTCTGCGTAACGATAGGCAGATATTCTCGAAGAGGCAAGCTGATGGTGGTTCCCTTATGGCGTGTGCCCGATTCAGAGGGATAGGAAAAACTGATATAGCATTTATAGACAATCGTTTGAATGCTACTGGCTATAACAGGCTGTTTGGACAATATTTTATTCCACAATCAGAACCCATTGGGGGCTCATTCTTCTTGTTCCAACCGGACAATGCTCCTCTGAACACTACAAAGTCCACTTTTGAATGGTTTCTGGATAATGTTGTACATATTATCGATTAGCCACTTTGCAGCCCCGACCTGAATCTAGTAGAAAACATGTGGGGTATACTCGCAAGAGCGGTGTAAGCAGGCGAAAGGCAGTACAAGAGTACTGCAGACTTAAAAAGGGCTATTTCCTCCGAATGGTCAAACATTGGAACAAATTGTTTGCAAAAACTTGTAGAAACCATGCCAAATAGGATTTATGAGCTTATTCAGAAAAAAAATCAGAAATATTTCTTATTAATTCAACATTTATTTGATGCTTGGTTCAGTGGACCTATCTTTTTGAAACAGCTGTTTCATCTAATTTTAGTTTTCCTCATTATTCCTATTATTTGTAAATTATTTATGAGCTTCTTTACATTGAATGAAGTAATGTAGTTTATAAAATAGTACTTTGTACACAATACAACCTTTTTTACCAGCATGACTCTCGTTTTTACTGGTGGACCTATCATTTCGAAACGCACTGTAAATAGAAACTTGTCGGTGCGAAAAACGCAGTTTGAATTCAAGATGTCAAAAGTCAAAATTAAAGTTTTTATCCCAGACGCCCACCCTCTCATTAGAGGCATAACTTCAAAAGTTCTGTTAATAAATATTCACAGTAATCATACACAAACACATTAATGCGATAAACTTTAGCAAACGATAACGATGTAATGATACTTTCTACTACAGTACATACAAAACACTTTGCTGTCATCTCTTTTTACTGCATATGTCAATATATTTAATTGAACATCTGATACTTTGATATGGAAGCATCGATTTAGGTTAATAGCTCAATAACAAACGGGAGAATCGTTGGGGTCAACTCTTGTGGATAAGATGCAAGTGAGGTCAACAAGCAATGATATGAGTGCATTTCTGAAGAGAGGGAGTTTTTGGCTTGTGACTAAACAAATATTCAATGACAGCGACTCACCCACAGCAGATTTCAGTAAGTAATCAGTATTATACAAGTTGAACAAGCCAAAGCTACGGTGCTAGCCGTACAAGAAATACAAAAAAAAAAAAAAAACAATTACGGTACGGAAGAGTACAACTTCCACAGGATCATCAGTTTGTTTTCATCAATACATGATTGCCAATTTAGTGATAATATAAAGGTAGCGGAAGCATATCACTTTTACACAAAAATATGAAAAAGCAGGAAAAGAAAGGTTACTTCAACAATTATTCGTACGTCAAGACCCTACAAAACAGAGAGTATAAAAAGCGCATGATTAAATGTGTGAAATTTCGCCAGTAAGGTAATCAAAATAGTAGGGGAATGGGAACTAAGCTAAAGAGTTACAATTATGAGTCCTATACAATAACGGAAGCATTTTAATTACATAACTTTCTAACATTTCTTATGTTGATTTAATTTAAAAAGCGCATGACTCAATTTATGGACTTCTGTTTCTAATGTGCATTTTTATAATATTTTTTGAAAATAATACATTTTAAAATTAAAGGTTTTGGAGGATTAAGGGGCTATGTTACATTTTTTGAAAGTACAATCTGGACAATGTTAAGCAATGGATACAGGTAAACAAATAAAACTTGGTGGATCAAAAAGTGGATGTTGTCAAACCAATTTTATACGCTCACTATCGACAAAACCGGAAAAAAACTGCAACAATAAAACTTTAAATTCTCCCATTTTCGGTTTTATTACATAACTGCTTCATATCCCAAGCCCTTCAATTATTTTCAAATTTAGCCCACACTTCTGTACGGAAATAGCTTTCTTGTAATATTTAACAAATGACGCCCTATATCTTATTTTCGTTTTGCTTCAAACTTGAAAGCACTGACTAGTTTATACAGGGTCCAATTTAGGCGGTCTTACCTCTACGGCCACTAAGTATCATTTCAAATACATCATAACTGACGTCATCTAACATCATGATGAATATTATGACTTTTTCTACGTCATATATTCCTCATAAAAGCACACGGAGCAATACCTTTCAATATTGATCATTTGCATTAAAGAGAGTAGTCTCTACAGCAAAGATTCACTGCAAAATCGATTATCCAATTTTAATTATCTATCGAGCCATAATTTAAAGTAAGTCCCTTGCGTATTGACAGCAGGTAAATCTTTTATGATGGTACACAATGTATTGCTTTCAGCTAATAGTGGAACTGATGCATATTTAAAATATTGAAAAATATTGAACTGGTTTCCTTTACACCGAAAAGCTAAGAATGCCACAAAATACATTATACTCTTCTAAAAATCTTTTTTCGCCATGATGTCGATACTTCAAACTCGATCTATAAAACAATTCAGGAGGAAAAATATAGGAGGAACAGATCAATATAATTTTTCTAAAAACTCTGGAGAGTGCGAAATTCTGAAAGAAAGATTGATTTATTGGTGTTGTGTTGTAAAGAGGGGGGGGGGTATTTTAATGAGTAAATTAATAATTAATCACTTTTTTCGGGCTTTTTTAATTTTATTTTCTTTGAACACAATATTTTTACATACTGACGTTCAGTGGCGTATCCAGGGGAGGTGCCAAGGGACCAATGCACCCCCCAAGATTTTGTAAAACTATAAAAAATGGTGGCACCGAATTTTGAAAAAACATGTAACCTTCATGTGTCTATGCTTCAGGTTTTTTCAATGAAAAATACTGAAATATTGTCATATTATTTTCTGTTTTCGACAATAAGAAGCAAAACTAATTGTTATTCTGTAATTGTGGAAATGTAAGAGGAAAATGAGCGATGTACCAGCGCCTTATTGTTCTTGCATGATATTCATTTTTGTGAAAAAAAAAAAAAATCTTTGAGCAACGTTCAATAGAAAAAAATAAATCGAAATACTGCGTTTTTAAAATTTCACCATATTTCTTGATTTTTTTTTCCTTTCTCATCACAATGTCGATGTTCGATGTGCACCCCCCAAAATCAATTCCTGGATACGCCACTGCTGACGTTTCACTTATGATGTTGAAGATATTTGATACTGTCAGAAACTCACCTAACACTTATTAGAAGAAATTAGTGGCAGAAAAAGTTTGTACACACAATGCAAATAAAAACGCTTATCTTTGTCCATCCCTTATCGATGTGTACCAGATAGGGAAATAATTTCTAGGAAAGTGTAATTCAAAAAAATTATCTGTCCTAAATATCAGTAACGTTCCAATACTAACTTAAAAGAAAAAAATTCTTTTGGTACGTATACCATAACAGTTCTGAATCACAAGCTTCAGTAAAACGTATTTGGTCAATAGTTGTTTTGCGAAAACTCTGCATTTGAATTAAATTTCAGCTGCTTTACAGCAGGAAATCAGTAGGCAAAGTTTCAGCTCAGTATTGATTAAACCTAAAGAACCTATCTAAGAATAACAGAAGTCCTCAATGAATTTCTATTTGGGATGCTTACTTTTATATTATAAGAATTATGCATTAATTTTAAGTGCACGGTACCTTTGTTTTTAACTAAATCGCTACGTAGGATTTAGTGCCAATAACGGTGCATAATATCTTTATTTTAACCACACAGCATGTTGTCTTCATTTTTACTATACTGCAGTGGGTCTTTATTGAAAACCATACTTTTTGTCTATACTAATAATAAACAATTCATAGTTGGCCATCTTTTCTAGTAGTCAGATGAATCTGACTGCGGATATGGATATTCCGGTTTTGAATTCGGGCTCGGCCATGGATGTACTTTTTCTCTCTTGTCCTTGTCCTTTCTTTGTGTATATGTATTGTTCTGCTGTGAAAGGTTGCCCACCCTCTAAACGGGTCTCTATGTCATGTGTGTACTGTGAAATTCAGACTTCACACCAAGTTATGGTATATTGTTGGAAAAGTGAACTGCGCACCCCAAATTGGCCTGCCTAAATTGGCCCTGGACGATGACAACAACAAACGTTTCATGTGTGGATTTTGATTCTGGGTGAATTACTTTTTAAATTAGAACATTTAGAACAGGAGTGCAGTTCTTTCCATTTGCTGACTTTTTTGCCATAATACACTGAAGTGACAAAAGTCATGGGATACCTCTTAATATCGTGTCGGCCCTCCTTTTGCCCGGCAAAGTGCAACAACTCGACGTGGCATGGACTCAACAAGTCGTTGGAAGTCTTCTGCAGGAATATTGAGCCATGCTGTCTCGATAGACGTCCATAATTGTGAAAGCGTTGATGGGGCAGGATTTTGGGCACGAACAGACCTCTCGATGGTGTCCCATAAATGCTCAATGGGATTCATGTCGGGCGATCTAGGTGGCCAAATCATTCGTTGGAATTGTCCAGAATTTTCTTCAAACCAATTGCGAACAGTTGTGGCCCGGTGACATGGCGCATTGTCATCCATAAAAATCCCATCGTTGTTTGGGTACATGAAGTCCATGAATGGCTGCAAGTGATCTCCAAGTAGCTGCACATAAGCATTTCCAGTCAATGTTCGGTCCAGTCGCACTAGAGGACCAAGTCCATAGCCATGAAAAAACAGCCCACACCATTACGGAGCCACCACCAGCTTGAACAGTGCCTTGCTGACAGTTTGGGTCCATGGCTTCGTGGGGTCTGCGCCACACTCGAACCCTACCATCGGCTCTTACCAGCTGAAATCGTGACTCATCGGACCAGGCCACGGTTTTCCATTCATCTAGGGACCAACCGATATGCTCACGTGCCCACGAGAGTCGCTGCAAGCGATGTCGTTCTGTCAGTAAAGGCACTCGAGTCGGTCTTCTGCTGGAATAGCCCAAGAAATCCAAATTTCTCCGCACAGTTCTAGCAGACACGTCCATTGTACGTCCCACATTGATTTCTACGGTGATTTGACGCAGTGTTGCTTGTCTGTTA